>VCRD01002465.1:0-21736 GCA_006783055.1 Trinorchestia longiramus | reverse complement strand
TGCCTTTCCAAGCTAGACGTGCCTTTCCAAACTAGACGTGCCTTTCTAAACTAGACGTGCCTTTCTAAACTAGACGTGCCTTTCTAAACTAGACGTGGCTTCCTAAACTAAGTTTCTAAACTAGACGTGTCATCCCTTATTGCATGAACCAGTCCCCATTCCTTGCATCAACTCTCGTTACTTGTATCATGCTGTAAATTCAGCATACCGTGCGCTGCTGCTCGCAACATGGCACTAGGCATCGTAATACTGACGAGCACGACGAGAACTCAATCGCAAATGTCGGTGCCGCGCAATGCATCTCCCCAACAGAGCATGTCTCCGAATTCTAGCGGCACATCGAAAAGTTTGCGAGCTTCAATTTTTTTTAGCTGATGTACGGCGATGCTTCAGAGTGTATGTTTTTTCTCTCTGAGCTCTGAGAATGAATCAGATCGCAAGAAACAGACGATGAAAACAAAAATTACATAAATTGCTTTTCGTTCTTTGAATGGAACGATGATAAAAATTCCAAGTACCTTGAGGAATGTTTGACTCTTTGAATGTAAAAGACTGTGTTGAGAAATTGAGCTACTTCTCGTAAAACAGCTCGCAGTTTTTCAAAACGTTTGTTCTACGCTTAGAAAATGTAGTAATAACGTAAGCAACACGACACTGCTGGAATAGTTTAAAAATTACTCAAAGAAATAAAACTTATCAAACTCATCTCTATGAATATATGTTGGTCAATCCTTTAAATTTCGCAAAATAAACCAAAGCTCAGGTACTAATAATCAGGGATTCATGCTACGGCATGAAGATTGTGTAGTGAACCCCGTGAACTGTGTTACGCCAGTCAAATTCAGAGCTACGCAGATGAAGCCAACAGTACAATGATGACTACAGCCATGAGCCGTGGCTGTAGAGGCTTGAGCGTCTAATACAAGGGTTGTAACCGAGTTTGCAAGGGAGATTGAAGAGAATTATGGTACTAAAGGAGCGGCTGTGTCGTAATAAGTGTAATAACTGAGAACATTGGCAAGTTCAACTGTATGAAATTTATGCGGTAAATCTGTGACACGTAATGTGGTCCCCTAATATATGTAAAGATAATAACTGACATATCGTGCTCAGTTAGCACAATTTTAGGGGGAGGATTTATGAAAACTTCTTTTGAATTTCTCTGCTGAGCATGAACGTTGAAGTTTATACTGGAAATATGTTATTCCAACAGTGTAGATATGTTTTAAATTCAATAAATATATTAGTCATGGCCTAATCATTTTATTCATAATTTGTCGGTTTGCACTTAAGTGAAAACTATAAATTGCTCATTTTGTTAGCAAAAGTAAATCTTTTATTTTTTAGTAAAATTTTAAAATTAAAATTTTCATTTATATTTCATTGCGTCATAAAACCACAGCAAAGTCCTATTTAAGACCATCAGAGCTAAGTAGTATTAACTGACCATAGTTTTGAATATCTGAGTAAGACCATGTAGACTGTGGTCCAAGTGAAAAATTGTTTATGCATGGAAACCATCTTGCTCAGTATGTACTGCATACATTGTCTTAACGATTTAGTTTATGTAGTTCCCCACTTTACTTTTATCGTCTATGCCAGATAGAAAATAGTGTCCAAAAACTAATTTAAGAAACTTCAAGATATTCCTGGCTCTAAACTTCTTTCGGGTTAAAATTGCCGGAACCTGTAGCCAACTGCCCAGAAATATCATTTCTGCTTGCCCTATGGAAACATTCAAAAATCGTTTGGACAAATATTGGAAAAAATCGCCAATATTATACAGTACTGAGTTTATAGCCTTATTGGTTTTTAGAGCCTATGTACGACTGCCATGCACCTGCGTGACATATCTGTGCTTGATTAAGGAGCATGTGCGTGATTGATACCTTAATTTTAAATGGCATGGGACATCAGTAGCAACTCATGAATGAACCAAGCTCCTCGTTGCTGATGCCATATTTTGCTATATTCATAAACAGTCCATTAAGTTAAAAGAAATTTCCGATTGTGTCTGTTCTTGGCATGGTCCGTAGGACTCGATGTATTTGGAATGTGAGCTTATCGACCCACCAGAGGTTCATGAGCATCAGTTCTGGCACTCTATTGTGGGTGTATTTCTCAATTTGGTTAGCTTTACCGTTTTCACCTAGTAGCGGGCAAGCCCCATTGATCGTGCATGCTACTTTTAACTCCAACTGAAGGATTTTTGACTTTTTTAATGCTTCTGATGTCCTTTGTTCGACTTGAATACAAATATTGAAACTACCATAATCTTCATTAACTAATCTCGCGTGAACACCTGTTATTCTCATTATTTTTAACCAGACAATGAGTAACTGGTTAATGTATTATTGACATTGGATTCCAAGTTCTACTTTCCTAATTTACATAAGTTCGATTTTCATTGAGAATAAAAAGTGAAAACACTGTTTATTGTACACAATTTGCGTAAAACACATGAAGCACGTCATACAGCATGTATACACATCGGTTTTTATTTTCCTGCAGAATAACCAACTACGAGTATAACAAGCTCATGTCAGTGTAGGCATTTGCCTACACATTTTCTGAGAACTATTTCATTTTATTAACCAAATGTTAAATTAATTAACAGTGGAGAATGGTTTGACGTGTCAGTATGCCGCGATTCAGGCAGAAGCAGGAACATAGAAATCCATAATCTAGTTTCGAATTTTGTTCAGTTCAGCGGAAGTCCGCACAATATTCGGAACACTTTTTCGTTCTCGGAAGCGCTGCGTCTTCTTGGGAACTTCCCCTCGTTCGCTGAACTGATGACCGACGAGTCCATTTTCCAGAGTATTGCTGGAATTTTTTCTAGAGGCAGTTGCGTGACTGAAGTAACCATTGCTCTTTCTTTCATTGGGCATCTTTTTATGTTTTAGCTAATTTCCTTGAGTTATGTTTTTTGTAGTCGTTAATAGTTCCTGCGTAATTTAATTTCTTCATTTTGTTGTGACAATAAATAATTTGTATATGCATATGTTTGTTTAGCTTTTTTATTCGTTCACACGTTTTTACATTTTCTATCATTCGTGACCCTTCATTCGTTCGTAATTTACTAATTCATTCTTATAATAATTATCCCATTATGAATGACTCATTCACCGTAGCCTCCACACCTAGTTAACCCGAGTTATTTACTGAATGGTAAGTTACTTCAAAGTCAGTTACTCCATGATCATTTATTCCGTCATGTATTGCATCACCATTTACTACGTTGTCATACTCGCTATTGTCATTGATAACTACTTCACCATCATTTGTTTGACGTTATATATTTTAATATTCACTGAGTAATATACACATATATATATAGAGATATGTAGAGATGTAGATATGTAGATATGGATATATATAATATACATAAAATATATATATATATGTAGATATAATAGATATAATATTTGAGGTTTTTATTTAGTCTCTTATTTTTCATATATATGTCTCTATAATAGTTTTTTGTTACATTTTTCATTAATTTATCTTTCTCCTTGATTTTTTTATTGTGTGAAGTTTTCTAACATCTTCAACTTATTATTATCATACCTTCATTTCGTTCATTTCCTTCTGCATAATTTATTAATTTCGTATTTTTATGTTACTAACTTCGCTCTCCAGTTCGTAATTTTCTATTAACGTGTCTTTCTTCCAATTTTACATACTTTCCCTTGTACTCCTAATTCATATTTTTTCGTTTTATCATTCATTCTTGCTTTTTCACTGTATGATTGATATTCGATGCTTCAGCTTTGTTTTTATTTTACTTATTTTTTGAAAGTCTTTTTTTCTGTATGTTTCAGCTATCTCATTACTGACTACTTCTTACCGTTTCCTGCATGCTTTGTATCTTTTTTTCTCACCCTATCCTCGTTGCTCTCTTTATTTTAGATGGTATTTCATTGAAGTTTTTAACTCCCATTTCTATTGTAGATGTGCCTTCAGAGTTTCTACTCTTTTATTTCATTCCCCTTTCATCCTCACTTCCTCAGCTGACTCAAAGCTTAGCCACTTTGGCTTCCCCAGCAGCACTCCCCTCGTTCTGAGAAGTTGAAGCTGCGAGCGCGGCTTAGCCGCACTAGCTACGCTTGAATTTACAGTCAGAACTCCCTGTGATCGCTTTCAAAGGAGCGTGGTACGCTCTCAAATTAGATAAGCTACACTGAGTGGCGTGAAAGATTGAGTGCAGACACATTTTCTACAGACGACTAAGTAAAATTATTTACTTTCAGAACAAAAAAGTTCATGATATGATGAGCATGTCAAATGATGAACTTATGATGTACACAAGTGTGAAGAGAAGAGGGTGAAGCTCTGTTGTAGGCTCGTTAAATATTGCATGTACCAGTAGGAACAGTAAACTAGGCTGTTAACATCACTTTCATCTTTTCTATTTCTGGAGGCATTTTTGCACACAGTGTTTAGGTGATACGTCCGTTGCACAAGAGCAAGTTGTATTAATTGTTATCCTCACAAATATTTTTGTAATATGAAGCTACTTCTGTTCTCCAATGATGGATTTGTGTAGCAGGTTTTTTTAAATACGTTGCTAAGATAACATTGAAACAGGCACAGAGGGAGATAATTACTAACCTTTTTTTACCTTTTGCCTGCATCATATCGTGCCTGTAAGTAGATGGTAATTGTTGAGTCTTCAACCCTTCTGATCTTAAAATAAGGGCCATTTGAAATCTTTCCCGCGCTGTATTTGCTATACGGATTGAAATTGAATTTTTTAAATCATAAAATATTCGTATTCATATTTTGTCATTGTTTAAAGAAATAAGGTTATGTAAAATAGCTCTATTCCTGATTTTTTCAAACTTTAGTTTCACTCGGTGTAATTTGAAAAGTGTTTGTTGATCGGCATTTTTACATTCGAGAACAAGGGAAAGATTACATATATCTTTGATGATACATTTAAAATGCTACAAAAAAGTCATCCATATTTAAAGTCATTCTCGTATTTCAGCATTCCAGAGTACAGAGAGCTAGAAGAGTACATGGTATAAACTTTGCTGAACACTGAATAAGAAAACTTTATGAGTCACACGTGCTCATTTAAGTGGTGTAGTGCACTTAAGTTGAATAACTTTCATTGATGGTGGGAAAAAAATTTGATAGAAGTATGTACAGTTTGGTTGCATAACTTGCCTTGGTATTTAACCAAATTTGGTTGTCTTTAACTTGAAGAAATATAACGTCAACTAGCATATTATACGCAGTACTTGAATGGAGATTAACATATTATAAATGATACTTTTTTCTTGCACAATATTGTACAAATATCAATAATATTACTTATAATATTATACCAATAATGTTATAATACTGAAACACAGATTATATAATACCAATAATGCCCCAATAATCTAATAATAACCGGTAATATAACCGATAATGTGATGATAATATAATGCCCATAATATTACCGATAAAATAATCCCAGTAATATGGCCATCAAAATATAACGAGCGTTGAGAACGGGGACGTAAGCTCAGAATTTTGGCATAAATGGAAACGTAAATAAATGAATAGATAATAAATAAAGTATCTGTTCTACACTTTCAGGAAGTTTTCCTGTTTCTCTAGTAGTAAAGTAACGTTCGCATGGAGGCTGGACCAGTTCAGTTTCATTACTTTTTGATGCACCCGAGCTGCAGGAAAGTTTCATTTTTGGCAATTCTGTTACTAAAATTCTGACTAAAAGTTAGTGGACTAGATTTTATTTGCGGTGTCAAATTTAATTTAGTGCTCCGCTAGCTCGGTTGCAGAACTTTAAATATATTTATTCAATTTATGAATGTGGTGTGGTGCGGCAGGGTAATTTTTCAAGTTGATGCAGCTTGGGCATTTTTCAATATTTTTAAACTGCTCGCACAGCAGGTAATAACATATACCATCAATAATAGCGTCACCTAATAATGTTCAGGTAACTCGGTCATAAACGTGTTAACGCAATTCTAGAATTTGCATGAAAGCAGAAATCAAAACGTCGGTAGGTGAGCGTCATCCACCTCTTGGAGGTACGGCAAACTGTCCAGCCATCATCACTGCAAATTCTTGCGTGTTCATGCTACAGGATAAATGATGATAATGAGATACTTAGTTAGTCTGCCCATTATGGTCTTCTACGTTATTTTCCAGCTAGGTTAGAGAGGTAGCAGTTTTTGTAAACGCATTCAAAAGGCCGAGTCAGATTCTCATCAATGCCAAGGCTTTCGATAGGCTTATTGCATAACCAGCATTGCGTGAGGCCCACGAATAATGTTACTGAAATTGACGGCATTGAATTCCTTGTTCTTTTAACCTAGTGTCAGGATTTCACGCGTTTTAGTGATGGGGTAGACTGAACGCTATTCAGAAATAAAGCTTAGAATTATGTTAAAATTACTTAATTATATATTAAATTTCCCGTTTTTTATCGATTTCTTTTTCTATCATTCTCCATTTCTCGTACCTTTTCATTCTCCTTTAAACTTCTTTATCAACTTCAAGCATTGGTTTCCTTAAATGTTAGCGCGCTAGAACGACATCTGGCTCATATCCTAAGTACTCGATGTCATTGTCCTACCTCATTTTTACAACGAAGCATCTTCTTTAGTCAATCAAGACGAGTGACTTATTGACGTTCCTCACCTGCACGATCACTTACTCTCCACATCTGTCTCCGTGTGACCTGCACACATCAATAATCGTACTCCCCACACTTGTGCAAGGTGACCTGCGCAGATCAACAATGAGCTACGCTCGTACCACCTTCTCACTATGGTTTGCAAATTGTTCTCGTGAATAGGAAATTAGGGCAATAAATCTTTTTGGATCTGGCAAGATAAGCTTCAAGTTTGACTACTGAGTGAGAAAATGAAGCTGGATATGCGTTTGATTTCGTAGGGAAGAAATGAAAGTTGTTCTGTTGAGAGTACAAATGAAGCGAGAAATTGGTTGGCGCCTGGTGTTTAAAGTTTAATAGCTGCTGTATAAAACGAGTAAATTCAGGTGTTGGCTATTTCTGCAGGAATAAAATTTATGTGAAATTCTTCAGTAGGAGAAAAAAATTACTTGAAATATTTTTCTTTAAAAAAGCTTTTCTGATATCTTACACAGGATTTATACTGTCATTTATAAGGTTTGCGTAGACTTTAATTCTTTAGTGTTGTAATAATAATCATAAGGAATAAGATGTAAATTCGGAATAAAGCTTACTTAGAAGCCTCCTAATCTACTTTCATTGTTGTGACTCTTGAAGAGGATTAATTACAGACAAATAAACACGTTCATTTCTACACATTAATGGATTGCAGCTGAATTTTTCTTTGGTTTTTCTTAGGTCTGAAGCTCTTAATTCTATAAAGTAACAATCATTTTTCTACTTTTACCAAGGAACAAAACATTTACTGCATCGTCAAATGTCGCACAGCCTGTCCGGTTTCTTGATTTATGTCGATGACAAGAGTAAGAAGGTGAGTCTAGTGGGCATGCAATCGACAAATCTATCTCTTTTTGTAAGTCAATTTATCAGATTTCAGTGCACATAATAGATCCATCAGAACGCGTATTGTCGCATTCATAAATGTATGAACCCCACTAGCATATCACGGGCAGCATGAGCACATCGCGTGGCGCAACGCAGGCAAGCAAAAACACAACAAATACTACTTTGTATTCACGTGTACAATTTTTTCTAGAACATTTAAAATCATCAAGTATGTAATGAAAAATATTTTTTTCATGCAAGTTTACTAAATAAAAATGTATTTGTCTAAATAAACCTTTACATATGAACTGCTCAAATTTTCAAATAAGTAAACTTTGTGACACAATTCTTTTAAATTTCTCAGGATTATAGAAAAAATAAGTTACTGAGTACATCGATTATCTAGGTCGATTTCTTCAATTGTAGTTGCGTGTAACCTATTCCGTTGTTAAGTATACGACGTGGTTGCATGTCTGTAGTTTGAAGTGTCTTAAAGTGATGCATTGTAACGTACTGAAAATATACCAAGAATTGTTATGATAAATTTACACTAAATTTTGTTACAGTATAAACATCTAAAAATATGTGGCTAACGAAGAAGTTTTGTTCGATTGGGATAAATGTTTGTTAGCCGAAGTGGATACTTGAATTAAAAAAATACAGCACCGAACATTGGTATTGAGCAGTCAAGTTTTTTATTATATGACCAGTTAAGAAGTACAGTGAATGCACCCAATGCGCTCTGTCTAACGTCAACCTCGGTCTGTCACTGGCAATAAAGTATTATCGAACTGAAATCTTTTTAACACGTTGACTCCGAAGTGGTACGTACGTGTACCACTTAGGTTAGGTTCTGTAATTTTTTCAGATCCTTCTAGTGACTATGCGTACAAAGTGAAGTTTTACACCAATCAGGCAATCGGAGTCAACGTGTTAAGACACTTTGTACCAGCAAAACAGAGTCTGCCCAATAACTATCGAAACTGAAGCCATAAAAGGAAATGCATTACAGATATACAGTATAGAAAGTGGATCATTCACTTTTAAAATATGACCCACTGGCATAAATACTCCTCTTCCAGCGCTTTTCCAGTCTTCATACGAGCTCTGGGAATCAGCAACAGCGAAGCTGTTCAGGCACCTGGTCGAAGCAGCTTGAATTGCATCAATCGTCTCGAAACTGTGTTCTTTCCGTCTTTTTTTTGATGAGAGTACCTGGTCAGTACCTACCTCACAATTATCGACGTGTGACAGGGTGCATTGTCGTGATGGAGCATCCAGGTATCGAAGGCTTTCTTTCGAACGCGGCGGACCCTAATCCTCAAACATAGGAGCACTTATGTTTAGAATTTACCCTTAACTGTTTGTCTAGCTGGTAGAAATTCCCTGTGAACTTCATTTTTCACGTCAACGGAGACAAGGAGCATCGATTGCACTGTCTATTTGTTCATGCGAGCCATTTTTAGACGAAGAGAAGCGCTTGAATGCCAGTCAGCATATTCTATTTTCCAGCCTTTGCTTTTTGGTGTCTAGATCGTACTCAAAAATTCACTTTTCTTCAACAGTTGTTTCCAAAAGATATGGATCAGTCCCTAAACGTTTGAGACGATTGATACGGATCAAGCGGCTTAGGTGAACAGTCATGCCGTTGCCGCGTTCCAGGGTAAGGATGAAGACTTGAAAAAGCGCTGGCAGAGATGTATTGATGTAGGAAGACCATATTTTAGAGACTGCTACCTACTTTACATATATTTTCGATAAATTTCGTTTTATGTCTTCAGGCCCGATACCAATTGGACAACCCCTGTATATCCTAGTTGACGATGTCTTTACTGAAGCGTCAGTGCAGCAAAATTTACTTTAAATTACACAAATATCTGCTCTTATTTCTTACCTGAAGTGGCAGTAGATAGCGTTTATTTTAATAGTACCGCGTGATTCAATACATCTAAATTGTACGTTGAAGCTATTATATTTTTGTTAGAACTGCGAAGTATTGGATAAACGTTAAATAAAAAGAGTAAGATTTACATGTCATTGTAAAGCTATACACTTTATTTTGCATCACCGTATATTTGCCTATCACTCGATTGCTTTCTAAAATTCAAACAGTTGAAGCATGTGAAACAGAAGTTGTATAAAGTTTATACTTATACCTCACAATTTGAACTTATTGAATACTCGTCACGATACCTATACCCCCTTTACTTCAGTTTCATTTCATGTTGGTAGTAATTTGACTACATCGATAAAAAGATACAACGACTAAAATGTAATAGTTGTCACTTGAAGCAACCAGAAACCACATCAGAGAAACGATCTCTCGGATTTACGAAATATGCAAAACTATGTACTTTATTCTATCCTAAATTATATTCAATTTGAGTTAACTTTCATTCAATGATCGATTAACTCAAGATTTGATCCAAAACTTGAATAAAATACAAACTGCTCCTGAAAAAGTCAAAAACGTGCTCAAAATAATTATCATACATTGTAACACTGCGCACGACGCGACTGTTTTAGATGATACACATTCGAAAATTAACTCCCAAAATTATATTATTAAAACTGACTGCATCTAATATACGGCACTTACTCTTTCCAAGTATAGTAAAGGCGCAAGCTTGTTTTAACTTGAAAACGTTTGCATTAATGCTGTCAGCGGTCTGACATCTGGGCTGGTGAGAAAATTACATTAATGATGAATGAAGACACAAGGTATGTCCTACTGCACGGTACGTCCTGCTGCACGGTACGTCCTGCTGCACGGTACGTCCTGCTGCACGGTACGTCCTGCTGCACGGTACGTCGTACTTCCCATCCTTCCAGCGCCGACTCCCAAGAACCTCACTGAGTAAAGCCCTTCCAGAATTCTGTCAGAATGCTTCACAAAATGTTCTGGAAAAAGGGTAGCTTTTTGAAATACAAGCATGGATTTGTAACAGTTGTTTCACGGCACTTTAAAAAAATCAATTTTTCCAAGAATTTTACCATTGCATCAAAATTTATTTGGAGTATTTTGTTTTAAAATAAAGATCATAACACAATACTCGTAGGTTTTTTAAATTGAATTCATGCAGTCGTTCTACCTAATAAGCCTTGACCTTCAAAGAAATGCTTGATTACCACAATTCAATACATGAATCTACACCATATGCTGATCTTATATTTATATTAATTAAACTATAGTATGATACCAAAATATTTTATGTGATCTCTATTGGTTGTGCTCAAACTCGAAACGTTCGCTAGATATCTTTCATCTGTGCTTTAATGTTGTACGTTAGCATCTTACGTCTGTTAAACTATGCTGCCTTATGCTGAAAATATTAATTCACGATGCAATCTGTGTTGATTACTCGTGTTGATGATAGATTTTCACCTGGTACTTAAAGGACCCAGCCCTAGAGACACTGACACATGAGCTGTGGTCGTGATAAATTGCTGCTGGAACCCAGAGTTAGCGTCGTCATTCTCAATCAGCGTCTTATAGCAACTGATCATTTGCTGCAGCTGTCCCCCCGGTTGTTCTTTAATAAAATCAGGTTTTCGTTGAACAATTTTCCAGCAGGTATGTTGCAATAATGATAACGAGTTATTGATTTATGTCTGATGCTTCCGCCTCCAGTGAGCTTCGAATTTTGTTTAGCCTTCAGATTTGAACCTCCTGAACCTCAAATTACTTTTTATTTGTCTATCAACACCCCATGTTTCAGAGTGTGTAACTTTATCATTTTTTTAAGAGAAATAAACTGCTAGGGACAACGACACTCGGACGTAATTACCACAAAGAGAGACATGCCGCACATCAGGTGCTCATTAAAGTCAGCTGCGGTTGGTCATAATCAATACGATGCTGTGAGGCAAAGATTGACGATCATCTCTTCCGGCTGTGGTGACGATGGCGCGGCAGTAGCACACTGTCGTGTGAGACCTAGCAATTCCAGGATAATTCGACCAATCTGTCTCTCTCTAATGCTGTCGCTGCAACATCGTAGTTAAATATTAAATCGGATCCGGACGCCTCCATCCGTCGACATGTTGAGACAGGATTTTTCGTCCTTTCTTATAGCTGCTTTTATGATACAGAATTCATCTTTAGCTAAACAATTCATCAATTAATTGAATTTTGTTTTAAGTTGTAGCTGTTTATATCTAAAACGTCAGTCTCGGTGTGTTCCCAACAAGCTCAGTTGAACGGAAAACTAAATAGTCAAATCTGATTCGTTATACCAGGTACAGTAAAATGATTTGAATCCTTTGGTTTAGTGAAAACAAAGTGAACAAACGAAAGAAAAACGTGTTTCCTTCTTTATTAAATGTACACATAACATCACCATATTTCACTTCGTGTTTTGTTTCATTGACACATTTTCTGTTCTTTACTTGATTTCGCTTCAACTAAATCTACAAATGAGTCAGGTCATTGCGTTGCAGCGTGTATCTCGAAGTCTAATAGAAATACCTATAAAACGAGTAGTAAGCGCTAGTACCGTCAACATACGTAGCAGACTCGTAGTTAATATGAATTATGGCGCAATATGCTGCACGTGGACCAAAAGAATACGTATTGCATTCTTTATCGTGAGAACCGACTTTCATGATATGCATGACGTTATTTTCTTGTGCATAGAAATTTCTATGGTGAAAATAAACTGGAAATATGTAGAAAATTTAGCGCAACTAGAGAACGCTCGTTTATTGTACATGACGACCTCATTTGGCTCTTATTTTTTCTTTTCTATATATGAAATATTTTACGAGTCTACATCCGTGGTAAAACTCCTTTCTTTGTTTACTCTAACTTTCAAGTATCTCTCATTGACATTAAAGCTCTTGCTCTCCGTATTCAGGCTTTGTTATAACGAGCTGGTCTTTCAAACACCATTGATGTGTGGTCACACATCCGCTATAGAAGTATCACAACATCTATATACTCTGTGAGCTAGCAGGCGTCTGAGTGAACTCAGAAGGCGGTCGTTCGATTGTGTTCTTCGTGTGTTGCTCCAGTAACATTGACTCGCGCTGCAATGTTGTAAGTGGTGTCGTGGTCCACATTTCTGACCACAATACGTATGAAGAGTGTAATCCATAATGCCTACTGTGGTTTGTTAAATCATCACACACGGAAGTTACGATGTCTAATGTGAATTATAAGTCATCTTAGACTAAGTTATTACATTACCTTAGTTTAAATTTCCCAAGCAAATCGTTGATATATAATTAATATAATTGTAACGCATGAACTCTTAACCGCAGTACATACTCAGATTATCTCAAATAGTAAAAATTCTTTCGTTTGTATTGAAATGACTTTTTTCATCTTCCAAGGATGAATGTACGTGTGTTCTCGTCTGCTTCGTCGTATGTTTTTTCTCACGTAATATAACTTTTTTCCATGCATCACACTTTTCCTCGCGAGACACCTACAGTTCCTAGTGGTAGATGATTGGCTACTTCGAAATGAGAGTTGCAATTTTTATGATGTCAATAGCAACACAGTTATTAATTGATAAGATCATTGCACCTTCTATTTATTAAAAGCACGTGCCATCTCCAGCTAATAAAATGAAATGCAAAGTGCTGCAAAAACACAACATACAAAGCAATGGCGGTCAGAGTAACAAAGTTGAAGTTAAGAACCCCTTTAATTAGTTGTCATTTCCTCTAGCCATAAAAACAAAGAATATATGTACGTCCAGTATATCATCGTAAGCCCCACGTGTTGGCCGGCCTTTATGTGAAGCCCCTGGCTGCAGAGCCTCAGATTAATGGCATCTGATGTTCAATCGCGGATGTCTCTGACTGTGAATTGCTTGCTCACTTTTGTCCCGTTCCTATCGCTCAACTCATCGACCCCATTTGGCACCGCCAATTCATGCTTTTATTATACTTATGCTTTTACTCATTTGCACTCCAGTATTGCTTTTTCTTAAAAGTTTATTCAAAAAGCAATTGCCCTATTTACTTCAAATAACAAGTTTTTCTTTTTTGATTGTACCTATTCGACATTGCCTAATTTAGTATTGGAACATGAATTTTGTTTTTCCTATTCTTCATCATTGCTGTCTGAATATTACTGTGGTATAAACTTGCCTCAGCGCACGCTATTATGTGCGCTCTCTTTCTCTTACACTGATGCAGTTCAGCTACGCTTGTTGAGGAACATGCGTTGCTGAGGGAATAATCTTTTTTGTCTTCCTCCATTTCCTCGCACACCTCACTGGTATATTTCGCGAGGGAGTTCGATGGCATTGCCGACCAGGTCGATTTCAAGCAATTATGTCCAAAATATTTTCATAGTTCTCTTACTTTGGATTGTTTATTACGCATATGAATTCTCAAACTATCAAAATTCTCCATCTATGTATGAAAAATATATTCTTAATACTTTTTGAGAAGTAGTTCGTGCCTCAGCTCCTGTGAATGTGAGATTGTTGTAAAAAATTAACCCTGGATTATTTTCAAAGGAGTGCATTCGATACCACAGTAAAAATTTTACTGTACAGAAGTTTTCTAAATTTATTGACAACAGAGAATTTTTGTATCGTTAGCTTAATTCATGTCTCTCACATTGGTATGTTTGAATGAAACTGTAAATTTTTAGCACAGGTTAGCACATAAAACTTTCAAATTCTTATTCTGCTTTATTTCGAAAGGGAGTTTCTACATGATGAGCCACATTTAAGGGCTACGAAGCTGATTTATGTCAACGACTTGTGCACGAATGAAGCTGTACTTTTAATACACAAAATGAGACAATGATTTCACTGTTATTTTGGTTGTCGTGAACTTGCTTCACTGAAAAGACAAAGAAACGCTCCCATTGCTCCACTGCCGCCTAAGCGAGCACAGAAGAAAGATGCTCTGGTTATAAGGCTTGTGTTGTGTACGTAAGCCAATGACAGAAATGCCACATGTACTTTTTTTTAATTTATGTGGAATATTTTGCAGATTGTATGCCTTTAGTTTTGATGATTTGTGACTCTTCAACTGGTCTTCGATATTTGCAGATGCTTTTTTACCACCAACAAGCCCGAGCCACTCCAATCTGTTTCTCATTTTCCAAGAATCATCGTTGACTTGACGAACTAAGAGGATTTGCAATTGTATTTTTTTCACCGTAAAAGACCAAAAGTCGTTTTTTTAAGATTGTACGTCTACAAACTGACAATTTGATTATGGTCATCTAGCTTTGAAGTTCTGACATAATATACCACCAGCTTGGTTGACTGGTGAGCGAATCTGCTTGCGAGCGGAAAGACCCGGGTTCGAATCCCGCTGCCGACATGGTTGACGCGGCTAGAAATACGGCATGCGACTTGGATAAACAACCGAATAATTATCGAAGTAATTATCCGTCCCAAGAATGGACCAGAAGGTTCGTTCCTATAGCCTCATTCTATTCTATTCTATTTTATTCGATATACATAGTGAAATACAGCTATTGACTTGAGTTGCAAAATAACCAATGCTCTGAAGACATTGCATTGCAATACATACCTCCATTACAATTTATACGATTTTTCAGCCTTATTTTGGTGTCCATGAAGTCTGCTTGGTTCTTAAATGAATTGCACGTTTTTTTATGTGGATTACTGTGCTGTGACCGACGCATCAGATGCACTTTGTCCTCCAGATTGAAGCTGTTATTGCCTCGTAACTCTGTTCTCACGCTCGCTTCACCCACGTACTGGCATTCGTTTGATCCGTTTTATTGGAAACGCTTCTTGTCGATGCCCTCGTGCTCTCACAGCCCCCAAAACGACTGGTCACAAAAGTCTCCCTACTGATGCCACCGCGACCCTACACTCCCTAATATTTCGTTGAGGTCCCAGGAAACTGCAAATTCTGCAACTTCCATCTGTACTAAAAATTTCTAAATTTGTAATCCCTGAAAACAATTTGCGAACCATGGGTTAGTTGAAAATGTGTGGTTAGAAAAGTAGTTCCTTCCGTTTTTTTCTGTTTCACATATTTGCGTACGATATTCATTTAAATTCTAGACAATTTATTATGAGCCTCCTCACTAGCAATTCGAACATAATTGATTAAAGTAATTTCTAGCGAAGATGGCGCAAACGATTTTCCATTACATTTAAACAAAGACTTCAAAAGAATAAAACTACTACAGAGGAACAAATTTGATTTACTGAGACTATGTGCAACCGTCCACCCGTTCCCTCAAAAATTTTTCTTTCAGATAACAATCAAATGCCTGACGGCTGAGCGTTTGAAGTTAAGCTCGTGGCTCATTGAACGTTGAAAACTTCGACACTCATTAACCAGACTTAGCGGGAATCTCAGCAAATATCTTTTAATTAATACTATTGTAACTCACTACGTTTCAGCAACTGATATCCGAGCTCATTGTTTTATCACTCGGCTCTATTTTTAGCTCTCAATTTGTTTTTTTGTGCTTGGTTTGGTAAGCTCCAATTACTTAGTGAAGTTACTCAACGCTGTATTCCAATTTATGAACTTGAGCTCTGAAAATGATTATTTCCCGGCCGACTGTGCTTTTCTGAATGCCTGATGAAGAGTTACCTAGAACGTGGGCTTATTTGCTTGCTATTGTTAAAGATAAAATGACGAGTAGAACGTGTTATGCCGCAGCACAGTGCGTTTTAAGAGCGTTCTGTCGTTACATTGACAGACTGTTTATCATTTGCTGCTCACCCGTTCATAAGGTCTCGAGAGGATCTAACTAACTTTGGTGATAAATTGTACTTTCCTAATAAAATCCTAGCTCGATAGTCAGCCCGAGCAACTCCAGCAGTTACCAGCTTCTCTTGCTCTTCAGCTTTCACAGTATGGCAAGATAGAAAAAATAATACAGCGTACCCAGCTTCTTTCCTCAGATCGAGGTAGGCAGAAAATGTGTCGCACCATTCACATATCCTCTGTAACACTGGACTCTAGTCCCAATAAGATCCTCTTCACTTTTTTTAGAGGGAAAACCCAGGCTAGTAAGCGCGTCTCGCAAGGCCCAGTAGTCCTCGCTGGCTTACCACAGCAGTATCACGGCGGTTTCTCTACTTGCTTTGTACTCGATTTCCTTCTTGTTTTTCTGCCTTCGAGTATTTGGTGCAAAAAGAATTTCTTACTTATTAGACCATCGAAAGACGGCAAAAGGAGGACTCATAATCCGTAGTATTTTCTTGCTGCCTCTTTCCACAAGCTGTAAAATCCAGCACTATGGTTTATCTAAACAGACGCTTGAATTATAATACTTGATTTTCTGAATACATGACATGCCCACTCTTTGGTGATATCTGTACATCTTCGATGCTCTACTTAATATCCTTAAATTAGTGCAACACAATTCTCTTACTGTACGCAATAGTGTATTCAAAATGAAGTTACATAATGTTCCAGTTTACTGTTGTTGAAGTTCTACATTGAATCATAAATGATTTCAGCATAACGCATTCTTATTTGTGTGAACCATAAATCCCGTATCATCAAATGCCTTCATAAACCAAAATTTCAAGGAATTTCAGATCAATGGTTTTACTTCGTACTTAATCACAAGTATCAACGAATTTATATTTTCTGGCCTTCCCGTTTTTTTCAAAAAGAATGTATTTTAATCAATTTCTCTCCATGGACTTGTTCCTCATTTATTGCAATAATTGTCTTCAATTTTATAGTTACATTTTCTATTAGTTCGCAGTGGTTCTTATGTGTAGTTGTGTCTTCTTTATCTTAGTAAGACGCGTTTCCAGCGATATATTCGCTTAATCTACTCGAGCGTAGTGCATGTTCAAGTCTCATGTTTCGACTTCACAATGTAGGTTACATGAATTTGTTTTAATCAATCCCTTTACATTGAAGATGAAGATGGTACGCATTGTGCTTGAGAGCTACAGTATATGTGCAAATCTTACTGCCTGGCAACTGTGAAGTAACTGAAACTCTAGTATTTCTATTGAAGACACTTCATCTATGTATTCAGTTTGGCACAATTCTAAAAAACTAAAATTTTAATTTCATGTGCGTCATTCATCACTTTTTTCGATATTCGCTCAGTATGTACGCCTCAGCCACTACTTCAGGACTAAAGCGCTTGCTGTTATTTACTTAATTGACTTTTACTTGTTCCTGCCGTTCATGAATGAAGAATTCTGCCACAAAGGGTGACTCTTTGTGTATTCTCGCTAAGCTATGTGCCTTGAATGAAGACGTATAATTTGCAAAAATTTATTAGTTTTAGTAAACATGATCGGGACTGTTTCTCTGTCAACTTCGACCACAGCACCAAGTAGTTCGTCTTTAACTCCATTGGCACTCACTTCAGGTCCATACAAAATTGCATTCCATCAGCTTGAGAATGAGAAATGCCTTTGTGCAAAGAATACAAACGTTATGGCTGTACGCGACATTAAATCAGTTGTGTTGTTTTTTCGTGCAGGCAATGCAAAGTACCATTAGCAACAGTGAGGAGAAGGCCATTAATACGAATATAAAAGAAAAAAGGTTCTGAAACAACCAAAAATATAAATTTCATGTAGCAAATTGCTAAACAGCCAGTAGTTTGATTGACGATCCCCCTCCTGTTGAATATTTTTCAAACTAAACAATTCTGTGTACAAGAGTCAATTACCCTTCAGAGAAGTAGCACTGTAATTAAAAGTAGCAGTACCTTGCTTGCATGCATAAATTCAGAATTCATTTAATTAATGTGACGTGTTCTCTTCTATGAGACGACCAAACCAGTGTGCAATTAAATTCATTTATTTCTTTGTTGCATTAGGTAAATTAATGCTTGCCGTAATAAGGACTTTGCATTAACGACCAAGAGAAGAGACAGCCCATGGAAGCAGAAAGTTGCTCTTCATATTCCCGCCATGCAGTGTGAGGGAACGTTCATGAAACACTCGTCTTTTCTCATTGCCTGCTCTCTGTCTTAATTTTTATTTTCAGGAACTGAAACAATAACGTTCATAAGCCGTTGATCAATAAACATCTTACTAAACATTATAATGGCCAATATTTTTTTTTTAACTAGATCGGTCTAAATAATAATTTAGTGTTCTGGCTTTTGCACGCATGAAAGCTACATATTTTCCCCGTTTCCGTCAAGTTTTTTTTTCTAAACTTGGATGGCAGTTGCAATTACGATAGTTTAGTTTAAAAAAATCCTTCGGTAAAATCGGAAATCACTGCTTGAATATTTGTGTCCCAATGTAACATAAAACATATAGTGTACACGAGTATATTTACCTTGGTGTCTGTCTTAGACGCTCTGCGGGTGATATCTAGGATTCCAGAGCTTTATTTGTAGTGATACGCTGCTAGTGCCTGTCCTCGTCAATGTACACCCTTGGAAGGGGTTGCTTCTCACTGGCTGCCTTAATTACAACTGTCATGTAAGCAACGCTGTTTACAAATCTGTAGTAGCTTAGGTTCTTAAGCCAGATTTTTCGTCTTCTCTGTCTCTATCCTGGGTAAGCCTGTATCCTAACTACCCTTGTCAATATGATGCGTAGGAAAGGCAATTTTTTGCAGAGGCGGCATCTAAAGCAATGTGTAAGAAAAATTAATAATGACTTTTATGAAATCATGTTTTAAGTTTGTCCCAAGCAACGGTAACGAAAGTTTATACCGAAAGTTTACAAAAGCTCTCTTCGTTTCTGCTCCATCTTTATTAATGAAGTTAATTCCTATGAAACTATTATCCTTAAATTTTCATTATTCAATGATCTCATTTAAATAATTGTGTAAATTGCATTGAAGGATGAACGTGCCAACAATGTGCTAATCAGTCTCATGACTTTCATTATTGTTCTCCATTATGGGACTCAATTTTAGCGAGCCTAATTTTCATTAGATCCAGCGTCACAATACTGCTCTTTCATGTAAATTACCACCTGGACATATTTCTATTATGCATATGATACATGTATTAGGTAGCTGTTATTCAAATAAAAATGTTTTTTAACATTTTTATGCTTGACATTTTCTGTGTGCCGCATACTTTTACACAGAAATGTTTTCCTCTTCTCAAGTATGCTGAGGTTTTTCACAGAAGCAGGTAGAACTTATAATCTTATTTTGTGGTCCTAGGAACTACTTGAAAATTCGTAGCGTGCCGCTGTATCAGCAGGTGAAGTGGCATTCCAATAATTTCAAAATATTGAGATATCATTAAAAATATCCCTAACTCCAAGAATTGTGTACTCTGGTGCGTGGTCTGTCATATTAATATTAACTACTGACATGATATTAACTACTACTGCACAACGAAAGAGAAGGCAACTTCAGTGAAGGCGTTGTCCCAGCCAGGTTCCTGTCAAGGTTTCCGCACCCTGCATGGGGCTGTGCAACATCATACTCCCTCTGTTCGTAAATGGGTGCATCCAAACAATTTCAGGTTGTTCCGAAATAATTATTTCATGGCATCAAAACCACCAAAGAGAATAGAAATGAAATTTATTCGCATACTTAATAGTAAATGAATAATTTTAGTAAATTATCATACTGTACGAAAATGCACAGTGGCACAATAAATGTCTGATCCGTTGCAAAATTTTTATTCATTATAGTTATACAACTTGAAAACAAACAAGAATTAGACATCTCATGTTTTTGTACGCCAAATGTTAATTTAAAATCATATTACAGGAAAAACAAAGCAACTTGTTCCCTAATGCAAAATTCATCTACAACTCGCTTTCTGTCACCAAGATCCAGTGCAAAATTTTTCTATCTTTCCAGCAGTGCTTGTAACACAGTATTACCTTCATTATTAGTCAATTCTTCCTTTTTGTATATCTGTTTAGTATTTCTACCAATTTTTTCCCTTAATCCATCTTATTTTTTACCAGCGAGAGTTCTGATGAAAAGTTAAATTGATTATATTTTTTTCTTGGGGTTATTTTAGTTGAATAAGCTCATATCAATGAATCAAAAGCCTCAATATTAACCTGTTGATGTAATCAGAAAACAATATAACTGAAATTATTCAATTCAGCGTGAAATTTTTGGCTGTGGCGGAACTATTTCGAAACAGAGGGAATAATAAAAACGCGCGTAGCTTAATTAACTTATGCAGGATATTGATGGGGAAAATAGTAAAATAAGTAAGAAGCTTCTGTGACTTTACAGGCTTTCATTTCTAAGCCCACAAATGCATTTTGGGTACGCTTTCTAAATTGAAGGAAATGTTTGGTTATATTTTATGAACTAGTTTAAACAAAAAATATTTCAAATTTATTATCCATTCTCATGGTCCTCGTATCTTAAGCTTCGCTTATTGTGTATTAATGTAGTTAAATGAGAGTACGATGTCAGATATCTCCCTCTGAACGTGCCTTCTTGGAAACTGCGATCTCCTTGTCTATAGATAAGATGCTGCTGTATTCACCACGCTACAGTATGAGTAGAAATAGATTGTTGTATTGTCTTATGAACAGTATACGGTATATTTGGGTGTATTTTAAAAACTAACTATCAATAGTTTGTAACTGTACATAAAGTTCGCATTTGTGTCTATACACTATTCTCTAAGCATCAAAGAAGAGAATACAGTATTTCTGAATAACCTTCTGCATTCCATCATGAGTTTCTCGTTGAAAATTTAGAAGTTACTTGATATTTCAGTATTGCTTGTATATGTGGGAGCAAATTGAATGTGTGTATTTTCATTGAATATGTGAATTTTGAGTATATGTAATATCCTTCAATAGTTTTCGTTGTACCAATGCATCACAAGCAACATTTTGAAAAATGTCTATAATAACAGCAAAACTCGACTTTAAAAATATGAAAAATATTTATTAATAAGTTGTTTTTTAAGCTAGCTTTAGCTTTCATAACTTACACGGAAACACTTTCAAGTGTGTCAGAATACAGTTTAAACTACATTTTTACTTTAAATTCTTAATACCTTTTCTAAAATAATTTCTTTGTATTTTTATTTTGTCAATTCTTCTGTCGTCCATGGAGATCAAGTATGTTGTCATTGAGAAGCCGTTGCTGCAAGGAAGATGAATGGGAACAGACACTGGAAGTATAATCGCTAGTTTTAAAATGTTAACATTAAGAATTGAAAACCCATTGTATATTCAATGTATATCTGAATCGAACAAAGTTTTTTTTTCTTTCCTCCATCTTTTCCGTTTTTTTTCTTTTATCTATTTCTTTTTCTCCTTTGTTTTTCTTTTTTGTTTTTCTTCCTCTTCCTTTTTTTCATTTTTTCGATTGCTTTTGTTATGTTTCGTTTTATTTGTT
>VCRD01002464.1:63297-87744 GCA_006783055.1 Trinorchestia longiramus | reverse complement strand
CCCTGAGACTGACTCACCGAACCCCTGAGACTGACTCACAGAACCCCTGGGGTTCGATCGAACCCAGGTCAAGAACGACTGTTCTAACTACTGAATGTTTCACTGAAATTGAAAAAGTAATGTTTTACTTCTAGAGCAATATGAGAACCTCTCCAAATTAGAACATTCTCAATTGCAAGAAAAGAAATTTCTAGAGCATACGAGAGTATACCGCCGCTATTTTTTTTTACTAATGGAAGAGGCTAACTACTACCTTCAGAGTCGGCGTCGTTGGTTGTTTGATGTGTCTGCCACTATCTTAGTTAATGATTATTTTTTCCAACTTCTATGTTACCCTCAATTATGGGAAATATCTACCGGTTGTAGATACAGTTCTGTAGCTTTTCCTGTATGCTCGTATTTCATGAGTGATTTTTTACAGGATCTTCATCTAGTAGTTGGTATTGTCTCTAATAATAATTCTCTTTAAAGATTTATAAATGCAGTGTGTGTACCCTGGTCGATTCTCTGTTATCAGATGACCAGTCTGGGTTGCTTCAAAAATTGCACGTCAGTATTAGGACTCTTATTGCTCTGATAGCTCTGGCACTAACACTAAAACTTGAAGTATCAATTGTTCATGTTCTTTTATGATGTTGATTAAAGAAGAATTAGTTGTGAGTTAATTAATGGTTTGTTTAGATTTCTCGCATTTTCAGCGACCTTTTGATAGATGTTCTATATTCCACATCGATCAACCATCACTACAGATATAAACTAGAGATTCTACTTTTTGGAATGCTGCTTATGTATCTGAATTAACGGTAACATCATAGCAATGACACTATTGCACGTCAAATTTCTACTCGAAGTATTTATTTGATGACTTGTACTCGTTGAAGTTTGTGCGTGTATTGCTCTGCATGGTGGTTTAAGGCACGTGTGGACACAAGCACGCAGTAACTTGCATCTTGTCTGAGCAGACGCACAAGCGAGCTAGACAACAAGCTGCGGTCCAAGGGTCATGAGCTGGAGGAGGCACAAAAGCGTGTCGAGAAGCTTGAGGAACACATCAGGCAGAGTGAGGCCAGTCTTGATGAACAGAAACGCCTCAGGCAGGTACGTTTAGTTCCTGTTACGTATAGTGTATTATTAAGTCCTTATCTTTGTTACTTGTCTTTGGGTAAGAGGTACCTGGCGCTGTGATCTCTGGAAATCGAAATACGTAAGCAGAATGTTTATGGGAGAGTGTGATTTGTCTGATCGTTGTGTAAGGAACAGTGACTTGCGAGATTGAAAATGCCAGTTGTAACAGAAAGGATGATGTATGAGCTGTTTGAGAAATACATTCACAGTTGTATGATTTGGTTAAACCTTGTTATGAGGCGTTGAAGTAGAGCTTGTGGGGTTAGTAGTGGTTGGGTGAGTGATTTGGTCTGTGAAAAAGCAGCATCTATAGAAAGTTTTCGTGTCATCAACATGTGTTTTAGACGTGAAGTTATGGACGGACATGTCGAGCAAGAGAAGCGCTATTGAAGAAATTTGTACCTTACAAGGTTGTAAGAGCGTGCGCCTGAAACAAATGCTGTTAGGGTTAGTGAATCTTCCGTGTAGCCATGATGGTGAATGGATTGCAGTTAGGCTACTTTCCTAGTGTGAAGCAGAGGAGCAAGTGTAACAGCGAGAGCTGCTAGATGTGGTCTGACAGAAGACCCATGTTGTAGGTTTATAGAGCCATTTTTAGTGGTTTGTGAGATTTATTTGATGCATGTTGACCCCCCTTTTGGCTCGAGGTAGTGCCGAGGCATACTAGCATTAGAGTCTTCTTATTTGTATTTTGGTAGGGGTAGGGTGTGTAGTTCAGCAATTTGAGCAGTTTTTGTAGTGCATTATCTTATCGAAGAAGTCTAAGCACTTTAGATTACGGTCTTATATTGGGAGCCTTTTGTTTCTACGATTAAAAGTGTTTGTGGATGGCTTTATTGTACGGCATTTGTTCTGATAAGTGTACTCCATGTAGTATCCTCCTGTAAGCTGTGTGCTACAAACAAGTATTATACTTATGCGATATTGCATTGCGGTATTATACATATGCACCGCACAAGTTTGCCCATGCTGCTGTGTGCAGGAGCTACAAGGGGACGTAGGTAGCTCGAAGGAACGGATCAGCAAGCTGCACGAGATGCTGGACAGCATTGTGGAACAGCTGGGGGATGCTCGTGTTGACAAGCATGAGGACAGTCGTCGTAAGAAGAGGCAGGAGATCGTCGAGAACTTCAAGCAGCTCTACTCAGGGGTCTATGACCGCATGATTAACATGTGTCAGCCTATACACAAGAGGTGTGTACTTTGCGTCGTACTAACTCGCCTGCCATTCTTCAGGCTACGATTGGTTGTGTACGAATCATGTCCGTAGCTACTAGTTTGACTTCGTCTTTTAAACAATTTCCTATTGCACGTCCTGTTCCATTTACCAGTAGGCCTACACTGAACTGTCAGTAAAACTTTTCTTACAGTTTTCCTATGAAAAAGAATTTGATCTGACTTGCTACATTAAATTAGCCTGATAATTCCCTAATACCATTTTGTATTCATGGTCGGACATCGTTTGTTAAGAATTTCAACTTATTACGTTGCCTGGTTTGATGTTCAGGTACAACGTTGCCATCACCAAGGTGCTGGGCAAGTACATGGAGGCCATTGTAGTGGACACGGAGAAGACGGCACGGCAGTGCGTGCAGTACCTCAAGGACCAGATGCTCGACCCAGAAACGTTCCTACCGTTGGACTACATCCAAGCAAAGCCCCTGAAGGAACGCCTCAGGAACATTAGTGAACCCAGGAACGTGAAGTTGCTCTATGACGTTTTGCAGTACGATCCCCCTGAGATCAAGCGGGCTGTACTCTTCGCTACCAACAACGCACTTGTTTGCGAGACTCCTGACGATGCTTCCAAAGTTGCCTACGAGATGGAAGAGGGTCACAGGTTGGTGCATCTTTTTACTGTCTGAGAGGGATAAGAATGACAAGTTAGGGCATCTCTTTACTGTGTGAGATGAACGAGGGTCACAGGTTGGTGCATCTCTTTACTGTGTGAGATGAACGAGGGTCACAAATTAGTACATCTCTTTGTTGTATGAGATTGATGAAGGTAACAAGTTAGTGCATTTCTTTGCAGTTTGTGAGAACATGGGTTACAGTTTTGGGATGAGTGGTAAGACGGTAAACTTAATGCTTAGTTTAAAAGAAGACTAAGTATTGAACGATTGAATATGTGGGTACAACAATTTAATGAGTGGGCAGGATGAGTAAAGAGTAGACGAAGAGAACAAGTTGAACTCAAGTACTCAGCAGTAACGCTGGATCAGATATCCTAGTCGCAGTACGCCTTCATTAGAAGTCAATTTGCTCGTGTTGAGAATTTGACATTCTACCACGCTTTCGAGGGTATAAATTTAACTCGGATGAAATAGCAGGGTGTCATTTACTGTCTTGTCAAGCTCTTTTCAGTCAAAAGTTTCTGTTATATAGTCTTTGCGGTCTATTTACTTCGTTTTTTAGTGCGCTCAGACAACGAAATTTAAAGAAAGATTCATACTTCATTTTCTTGTTTTCATGATGCATACTCTATGTAACTAGCTACGAATATACTACATAGGAATAAAACCTGGTATTTTTTCATGGGGCATTTAGCGTAGTGATGTTTCATCTGTGGACGAACTTTTGAGAAAAAACAAAAACCCCAAATCTTGGCTTATGTGAAATCTTGGCCCTCGTCTATGCATAACGTAGTCCTTGTCATGTAAAACAAGGTCAGTATGTGAAACAGTATTTCTATACAGGCTTTGCTTGGAGGCAAGCTCGTAGTTTTTACGCTGCATGACCTCGCTGATTCTGGTGCACTTGGTGGGTCAAAGCATGGACACTTAACCCGTTAAGCTTCACTGATGTCATATGTCATCGTCCATTTTATCCTTTTTATTCATTTTAGCCTCTGCGTAAATATCAAATAATTAAAAAAATGAATAAATGCCTTAAAGAGCTGAAGAAAATCATTTTAATAATTTACTGAATTACGCCCAAAAAAGTGATATTTTGCGAGATGCATCGGCCCCGACGGGTGACGAGTTCAAAAACAGCCTCTTCTATTAGTGAGGCAGCACGTCCCTGTATGAGGGTTGAACCTACCTCGCCACTACAGCTCATTTTGCCACCTGATCTTATGAGGAATGCAGTAATGCGTGGTCGAAGGACCACAAAGTTACGTAATGTTCATATCAGGAAGTCTTAATCTCGCCTTTAAATAGACATCATTTAGTTGATCGTCTTGATTTCGTCTTAAAAATGATTAATTTGTACAAAATGTTAATTATTAATCACAAGTCATCTAATGAGGGTAATTTTTTATGTTGGTTTTTATGTGTATATGTCTATACATGTGTCAATGACGACCTATTTCTATGAAACTTTCGTTATGAGGATGAACTTACGATTATTGAAATGGTCTTACGATCTGTTTAAACTGTCTTCGTTCATTTGGTAGGAATGTAAATCCTAGTATTTAGCTCCATTTCTGGGGTAGTCAATTATAGGGGCATTTCTATCAGGGGAGTGTGGCTTTTACTTAGGTCTTCTCTATACCTCATGCCACTAGGCCTCTTACCACAGTGTGCAAAAACTGTTCAGTATCTGCAGGTTTCAACATCTTCCTTCAGCTGTATGTCTGACCATTGCTACTTAGTGTTTCTTTAAACCTGCAGCCATTGATGTATGTTTTGTAAATTTTACCGTGGCATAATTTGACTTGTATAACCTGTCGGTTTTTGTACATAGAAAGAAATATTTTTGTCTTTTTTAGCCCCGAATTTGAGATTCGGTATATAATTTTGATGCTGGTGGCACTGCTGGAGCAGTAAGTGTGTATTAATCCAGGAGCTTCGTTATGTTTCAAGCAGATACGATGCAGTTGCGCTAGACGGGACGTTCTTCTTCAAGTCGGGCATCATCTCAGGGGGCAGTTTAGATCTGGCAAGGAAGGCCAAGCGCTGGGATGAAAAGCACCTCTCCAATCTTAAGCAGGAGAAGGAAAAGCTTTCCGAAGAACTTCGTGAAGCCATGAAAAATTCTCGCAAAGAGAGTGAGCTCAACACAGTGGAGTCGCAAATTCGGGGCCTCGAAACGAGACTCAAGTACTCCAAGTCTGACAAAGAGCAAACGGAGAAACAAATCGTGGCATTCCAGCGAGAAGTAGACCGCCTCAAGTCCGAGCTGGAAACCTTCCAGCCTCAGCTCAACGAGATAGAGAAAATAATGGCTGAGCGCGAGGCTACCATCAGTGATAAGAAAGAGAAAATGAATTCTGTGGAAGACGTTGTGTTCGCCGAGTTTTGCAAGACGATTGGCGTGGAGGACATTCGACAGTACGAAGACCAGGAGTTACGGGCGCAAACTGAACGGGCCAACAAACGCTTGGAATTCGAGAAGCAACGCAACCGCGTGCTCAACCAACTCGAGTTTGAGCGTAGCCGTGACACGCAGAGCAACGTGGCTAAGTGGGAGAGAGCTGTACAGGATGACGAAGATGCTCTGGAACAAGCGAAACAGGCAGAGCAGAAGCAGATGTCAGAAATTGACAAGGCCATGAGGGACCTGGACAAAAAGCGTTCAGAGAAGCTTGCCAAGAAAAGCGAGTGCGACGAGATGGATGATGAGATTGGCAAGGCAAGACGCGAGGTGGGTGTCATCGCCAAGGACATCCAGGCTGTCCACAAGCAAGTCAACGCCATTGAGCACAAGATGAATCAAAAGAAGGCAGATAGGTGAGACCAACTTACTTCTGCGCGTGCGAAGGCGTGTATGCTTGATTTTGTTAGTGTTTGTAAAGTATTGGCTCTTTACCAGAGTTGTATAAAAATTAATGTATGCCGCGATGTATACTACTGAATAGCTTTTAGTAAGAATGGAATCACCATAGCGTGTCAGTTTGGGTTTATGCTGAACGAAATGCTACAGAAATGATAGGTTATTATTTATTGTTAGCAGACTGTAACTGAAACTGAACCTTGTGTTCAGTTCCCAAGCGTAAGCTCATGTTGAATCTAAATTTGCTCTGTGCATGTTTTATTAATTTCCTTTATTTGCTCGTGGAGTATGTTGAACGACGTGTTAAATTTATTAGGTTGTTACAAAAATAATGGCCCCTCGAAGGTCTGGAAGGCTTCTGAAATCGGCCATTATTTTTGTAACAACCTAATATGTCGAATGCCCGTGTTTTGATGGGGATCTGAGACAATTTAAAAGGTCGTCTTCATTGAGAGTGTGTGGTCTTCCGGTTTGCTAAATGTCATAATGACCATCTCTGAACCTTTTATATTGTGCTCATATGTAAGAGTTTCTCCCACTAATGGGTACCCTAAATGAATTATGTTATTGATTCTGTACTATAGATTTCTTTTAAAACATTCAGTAAGCCTTTACAAATATGAAGTTCCGTGAAGTTCTAATTCTCCGTGGGGTAAACTACCGAAATAGTCGTGAAGGATATGCTGTCTGTTACAAAAATTACATCCTCGGGCTTTATCTGAATTTCCTCACGTTTGAGCATGGCCTTGATATGATCGGTTGGTTCATTGTTCATAATGGTGAAAAAACGCAATTGTTTTCCGAATAACTCAATTCTTTTCCTGGGATATATGCGCCTCATGACTGACTCGTGGAATGCTCAAGAGAAACTCCTCGTTTGATTAACAATTACTTCATGTCTCATATTCTAATAGAATTACGATGCACGATTCCAAAACCCGAATTATAATTTTCTTCCATGGTTAGTGGATGCATTCAAGTTTGGCCTTCAAGTTACTGCTATTTTTCAAGAAAATGTTTCTATGAATTGAAAGATGTAAATTTATTCATAGTTAATCGTTTCAAAATAATTGTATCTACGATTGGATAATCGGTTATGATCTTCTTTAAATCGTCATTTTAAATGTCTCAGATATTTACTGTATACAAACTGAGCTTTTCGTGGTTTGCGGACTGAAATGTTGGCATGCTTTTCGAGCAATGTACCGGCTAACTTAGACATCACTTCCAAAATAAAAAGATTTAGTTTTGCTTCTCGATTTATATCGTAAACTATATGTTTTGAACATGCTTTCGGCTTCCTTAGTATGAATTTTCTTATTAACGAAAAAACGTGTACAATATTAGTACGTGGGCATAATATGTAACTTTCCGTAGCGAAGGGAAGACATCAAATGTGTAATGATTTTTGCATGAATTTGTTACCTTTGTAAAATAAAAGACTAACACATATGCCTTCGTATGTCCAAAATCAATGTCTTCTGTGATGGATTGATTTAGTAATAGAAGAAAGAAGGCTGTAGTTAGCTAAATTCAGTGTATTTTGTTGCATGCCTCTTCGAGAAGATAGTTCGCAGGATATCCATATCGTAGTATTGAAAACGAATATTGGACATAGTAACAGAAATGTACCGTGGTAGTAGAGGCTTTAGAAAACTATGGATGTTAATAGTTAGTTAAAAAATAGTTAATAGTAATAAAATGTACGTAGCTTGACATTTAGGTTTAATATTTTCATAACATTTTGCTATGCTTGAGATTCTTTACATCACCTTAGCTCTTTTACGACACCCGAAACATTCAAGCCCTAATAGACTCTAATTATGCATGTAACATATGCCGGTTTCTTCATCGCTTTCATTTGTACCAACTAATTTGTTTTGGTGATGCAGGCACTCGATCCTGAAGCAGTGCAAGATGGAGGACACGCTTCTGCCCATGACACGGGGTAACATGGACGACATCGAGAATGAGACCAGCGAGAGTAACAGTCTTGAGTACTCTTCTGGAATGAACACTCAGGTCGGAACCTCAACTCACTTGAATTAAAGAGAACCCCATTTAAAAACTGCCTTCAAGTCAAGTTTTGGGAAACTAGAGTAGTGATTAAAGGTTTTCTTCAAATCCTCCGATATGTCCTTGACCAGCAAGGTTGAGTTGACTAGCCCTAATCGTATTATTATCTGTTTTATAATTGTAATATGGCCACGGGACAGAACTTGAGTTTTGGATATTTACTCTTGGTACAATAGAAATTTTTTATTGCCGGTTAGCTAAACTTTGATGTTGAATACGTCCTAATGCTTACGAAGAGTGTTGGTCAAAACAAGTACGTTAATGAGAAAAATGTTTACTATGCTGGTAGCAGTCTGCTGTAATGTTTGTGAAGAGTTAGCTACGAGTTCGTGCTGAAGAGAAATGCGTCTCAGAATTGTGCTGACCAAAGAGAGGGAGCTTGAAGAGAAGCAGTGGACCCACACATCACAAATTATTACAGTAATTTACACTGCTTCGTCTCTCTCACTTATGAACTTGATGATGAATCATGCGCATTGTTTACGTCGAAGATTTGTTGTTTTGTTGAGAAACAAAGTAGATTTACATCGTGGATTTGATGTCATTTGAGAAACAAAGTCAATTTATATTGAGGATTTGATATTTTTTGGACAACAAAGTATGTTTATACCTAGGATTGGATGTTTTCTGGTCGACATACTGTGACAGGTTGTTTTCGTTGATGCCTCAGATGATGTACGAAAAAGAAGCGCGCATCCAGCTGGACTACTCGCAGCTGTCGGAGGCTCACAAGGAGCTCGATGACTCGGACGACGTCAGGAAACAGGACAGCAAACTCAACAAACACATCACCGAGCTGCTCAGCACTGTCCATAAGATTCAGGTTTGGCCTCCATCTGATGTGGTAAATCACTGGTGCTGGGGGAGTGGCCCTGAGCACCGTCCATAAGATTCAGGTTTGGCCTCCAGCTGATGTGGTAAATCACTGGTGCTGGGGGAGTGGCCCTCAGCACTGTCCATAAGATTCAGGTTTGGCCTCCAGCTGATGTGGTAGGTCCCTAGTGATTGTGGACGCTGTATTTTCAGAGACTGTGCCTCTAAGTGTTGTTGAAGTGGTATTGTCTGAATTGAGGGTCCAAATCTGTTTAAATGCACGGTTTGTGTGATACAGACCTGGGCGAACTTTTTTTGGGGCAATATCTGTAATGCAGAACTGTTTTTTTATGTTATCAATATTCGGCTTCATAGATACATATGTTAAAAATGCATGTTGCCTGTTTTTTTCGAGCTCCATCTCCGTTGCACGAGCATGTATGGAAATTCAAAATAAGTTTCAGACGTGAACTGAGAAGGAGAAAAATCTAAAGCCTGTGCGAAAACAAACGATCAACTGACTTTCTTGAAGTCTCTTTCAACTAATGTGTATGAAGTTAACGTGTGCCGTACGCGTATGACAAAGTGTGAGAGGAGCTGTGCCAGCAGGGGTTTTATTCAAAGAGCTATCATCAAGATAATTGTTCAAGTGATAATTTGTTTAATTTTTGACGTTCGTTGGTGTTTTAGAAGTGGAATTTTTTTGTGTATTCTTGAAGGACAGTATTAACAGCTATAGCACAAGTTTGTTGTTCTTCTGGTTAATGTGTATAGTAATGTGTTTTTTTTGCTCCTCCAGGCTCCTAATATGAAAGCAATGCAAAAACTTGAGTTTGCGCGCGAGAAGTTGAAGGAAACCAACACAGAGTTTGACAACGCTCGCAAGAAAGCCAAGAAAGCGAAGCAGGCTTTTGAAAAAATCAAGAAGAATCGTTATGACAAGTTTTCTTCTTTCTTCGAGCATGTTTCTAATGAGATTGATGGGATTTATAAGGTAAAATAATTGATATCTTGAGCATCCATCCGTAAAACGAAATTTTTTGCTACCTAAGTTCATTTATAAAATTGCTCACATGGACAAACTTCACGAATATAACTACAGCTAAAGATCTTACAATCAAGATCATTTTTGGATTTACCAGAGACTGTAGAGAAAAATTTTGAGCGATAATATTGCTTGAAAATGAAGTATCTGTGCATTTGCAGGCTCTGGCGAAGAACCCGTCAGCGCAGGCGTTCCTGGGACCGGAGAACCCTGAGGAACCTTACCTGGACGGCATCAACTACAATTGTGTGGCCCCCGGCAAGCGTTTCCAGCCAATGAGCAACTTGAGCGGCGGGGAAAAAACAATCGCCGCCCTCGCCCTCCTATTTGCTGTTCACAGGTGAGCATTCTGCTAGTCTTGCCGCCATGGTTGACGCGGCTAGAATTACGGCATGGGACTTGGGTAACCGAATAATTATCGAAGTAATTATCCGACCCAAGAATGGGCCAGATGGTTCGTTCCTATAGCCTTATTCTATTCTATTCTATTCTTGGGTTATGGTGGTAGACTGGGTATCGAGATGAGTAATTATTTTTCAGCTGAACTCGTGTCTTATTAGGACGCCTCATGTTATGAGTGTAAAATGAACTGCTGCCTGCAGTGTAAAGATGACTGCTATGAAAACGATCTAAGGCAGAAGATGAAAGGCGCAGTTTGGTGTGTTAACTGTAGAAACCTTTAACTGTGGTCCATGAATTGACATGGTGTTGTTATAATAGGATAAACTGTTATTTATCCTCCCCATTATTTGACATGCTTGGTGTTGGGGGAAGCAACTTTCAAATTTTCTTTTTTTTAAGGTAACGTTACTCAACATGAAAATATATTGCAGTATTGTGATTAATATGAAAATAAGTGATTATTTGCAACACTGCACCTTGTAGAGCACTTCGAACTGCCAACGGATTATATTAATGCGGTAAGTATGAAACGACATTTGATGTGAAAATACTACTCAAAGTCACTAGTAGAAAATTTTACTTATGAAATAAGTGCGTTTAATATTGGCTCGTCCTCACGCATTCTTCATTCGACTCGGTCAATGGCGTGATCTTACAATCAAGATCATTTTTGGATTTACCAGAGACTGTAGAGAAAAATTTTGAGCGATAATAATCCATCCATGCATCTCCTTGTCCAATACATTTCAATGCCCAATTCAAAGTTCTTGTTTGATATTCTTGATTTTGGCATCTATTCTGTTCTTCATTCTTCTATTTGTAGCGATGCTCGGCTCTAAATATTACATTTCGTATCTCAGTTTGTTATGCCCATCATTTTTTACCGTTTTTCTCTTCCGTTCAACCCTGTCATTTAGCGTCGAAATCAAAGGGCTTAATTTAGAATTCTTGAATATCTATCTATATAAACTCGTATTACTGTCACCATAGTCGTTTACTCTAAAGTTACCTAATCTTAGGACACAATGAGGCTCGAGTTCTGATGCGCCTCATCTAATTGCATTTAAAGTAAGAGTTTGGTTACACATCTCTGCTTCAGTTACCAGCCTGCGCCATTCTTCGTACTGGATGAGATCGACGCAGCGCTTGACAACACCAACATCGGCAAGGTGGCTTCTTACATAGTGCATAAGAAGAAGGGCCTCCAGACCATCGTCATCTCGCTCAAAGAAGAGTTCTACCAGAACGCAGATGCTCTCGTTGGCATCTGTCCAGACGTGAGTTGGATACCGCTCATTTATCCTCATCTATGTACGAGATAGTGCTGGATATGTTGGCTAGTTCTATTGGATGTGTAATTGAGTACACTCGCAGAATATTGTAGTATGTGATCGTAAAAATGGTGATCTTAATTATATATTTTTCCCCGTAAAAAAGAAGGGTATGAATACGTGGTTCTGTAATTCACACGGGTCTTTAGCCATGTTTTTGACCGGATTTATTGTGAGTCAAAAATATTTGGTGGTATATTGATCGTATCTGGTGTGAGACTTACTTGGTAGCAAATGTTGAAAGACACCAAAGAGTTCAAAAGAATAATTTCTGAGGTAATATTGTTATTAGGTGGCCGAGAATAACTGCTTATAGAACTGGCATCTTCACATTTAATGTTATCTGAGCAGCTAGTAAGATAAAGGTAAGTAGTAGGAGTGTGTATTTTTAACACAGTGGTACAGACTCCTATAATCCTGCTGATACTACATATTTCTGGCATTTTCCTCACAATGACATTTAAAAATATGACTGCTACTAACAAAAAGTGTCACTTTTACCGCATCTCCCACACGTTTTTAACAGCAAGTTTTCAGATGATTTTAAATATTTAATGTAAATAATATGTATCTCAAATGCCTGAATATACTATTTTGACGTGACAATTTTTTAAATGTCAATTAGGGTATGTGAAATCAATATTATTCTGTGATTACCATCCGTGCATCTTGATATATGTCAAGCCAATGTGTGTTACATGTGCAGCCTGGGGAGTGCCTGATTAGCCGTGTGCTCACCATGGACCTCAGCTCGTATCCCATCGACAGGTCTGAACCAGAGGAGGCCTTCGCCAGGGTCAGTGTCTGAGTGTTAGATTAGCGTTTAATCATCTCAACCTTGTCTCTACAGTATCATAGGGTTCATCTGCAAATAACTGCTAAATATAGTATATAGAGGAGGCCTTCGCCAGGGGCAGTGTCTCAGATTAGCGTTTAATCATCTCAACCTTGTCATTACAGTATCATAGGGTTCATCTGCAAATAAGTGTTGAATATAGTTGAAAATTTGATACTGTTTCGTTTCTAAAACAAATAAATGATGATTGTAGATGTGCTATTGCACTAATGTGACAATTGTCTTTCACAGAGCACTCGAAATTTTCACTAACCTTCTAGGAAATCAGCCAAAATATTAGAATCGCTCTCATTTTTAGCGAATATGATTGCGGGGTTCAATAAATAGCCCTTGTGTTTTATGCTTTATTTATTAGCATAATTATTATTATTGTTTTGCTTTCGATACTTCTGTTTGTGCTACACAGATATGTTAAAATTACTTTCTGCCTTTTTTATTGAGGATTTGAACACTCTCATCTCGAAGAGTCGATTTGGTCAACGCTTACGAATCATGCCTTGCTAATGAAATGCAGATTTATGGACATGTCTTTGTGATGTGGAGTTCAAGTGTGTTTTTTAAACGTGACTGCCGCGTGGTCTGGAAGATATTCTCGAGTAGAGTAAGGATGTAGTTTTAGCATGGCTCTGATACCCCGGTCATAGGGATGCCGAGGTCTTGGTTGCTCAATAAGTGTGGGGGACTTTCTAACTCGTTTGTATTCAAAACTCTAGGAAATTTATTGTAAGTGACTTGGTCTGTTGAAAGTTTCTTATATGTTGCCTGAACTTCTTTTATTGGCCTCTTCCTAACCTCAAAACGTGGAGTGTAATTTTTTTAATTGTTTCTGTTACATTTCTTGTGTTAGTTGTTTTGCTGTTGTCCCAGTGAGTATGTCAACTGAGTGACCAACTCGCTTAATGCAGGGTTTCGTTTTTCTATTAATTCGGGAAGCAGAGCTATAGAATAGAGTAGGTTTGGGGCTTTTACACAATTAAAAAAAGAGAACTGAGAAGCCCCTTCTTCCGTTTGTAATTTGCTTTCGTCTCATAAACTGGCTACAATCATGTTCAGCGCAAACATGTCAGGGAATATTATGTCTTGCAATATTTATTTTCGTGTTAAAATAAATTCAATTTGAGTGTTTTTACATTGGGGTTAGATGACTCGGAGAATGAATTCGTATATCTCTTCTTCATGGCTTAGCTTACTTAACAAAGAATGAGGTGTTATTTCCCTACTCCAGTTCCAGTGCTAATAGTTGCCACTCATGCCATGGGAGCTGTTGATGTTAATGGCGATCATTCCATGTTCCAGTTCCAGCGCTGATACTTGCTGACATTCATGTTATGGGAGCTGTTGATGTTAATGGCGATCATTCCATGTTCCAGTTCCAGCGCTGATACTTGCTGACACTCCTGCTCCAAGAGCTGCGTATTGAGCTGCTGGTTTCTCTACCGTCTCCAGCGCTGGCAGAGGCCTGGCCAAATGGATCTCGTCTTGGTGTTGCCAGATTCTGACTGTGATGCCTTTATGTCAACAGGATCTCGCTTGAATGTAGTAGCTGTTTCGCTTCCAATGCCCGGTATTTAAATCATTCGTTATTTTATCGAAATCGCCCAGCAGCATTGCATTATTAAAACCCTCATCTAATTCAAATGTTCCTAACCTGCACTGTCATAAGCATTTCTGGCCTGCAATGTCATGCGCATTTTACGCATCATTCTTCAATATATTTCTCTCAATCGACACTCGGATTGCTCCTGCTGTAGGCTCCTCTTAAAAACAGTATTACGAGACTCGTGTGGGCTTCAGGACCTACTGGGCAGGCAAATTTATCGAAAAAAGTTTAGGCTCTCCAATTTTAATGGCATTTTGCCATCTGCCATAAATGTGTCTTCAGGGAGGATCATAGATTCACTTGGCTCATGTGCTGCTGTCGAAAAAGTACCTGCATATGATGTTAAAAATATCACTTTAAGGTTTATTTTTTAGATCAAATGACTTTAGTTTTAGCATGAACTTTTTAAAAATAATGCTTTTTTTTTTTAATGCTCTCAGATATTAACTTTCATTTTATTCCGATGCTATAATTAATTTTTGTTGGAAGGAAGCTGTTTCGGAATTTTTAACGCTCTGAGCAATTTTTGGTGAGCGTTTCCTTTGTAGATGGGATGTGCAGCTGCATCTCCCCATGCTTGTCTTATAATGAACATTATAGTTCACATATCTTTTAATCGGAACGTCCACAAGGATAGTAAGATCTGTTCAGGTATAACTTTTTTACAACCTCAAAGCGTTTGTGGCTAGAGAGTGCACAGAAAAAAAAACTATTCGACATTGTCTCTTAGCGCTTCGTGGACCACAGTTTTGCCCATTTCCTTATAAAGTGTTACAGGTCATGGCTGGACTGACACGTCTCTTAAAGGGTGGCTTTAGGTACAATTACTGAATTATGCTAATTTGAAGTTCATAAAACAACCCGTTGAGCCCTGCAATAAAAGTGTACTGTCAAGATTTCCCTAATTGCAAATGTGTCTTGAGTAACGTGAAGGGCGACACAGACTGCGTGTTAGCGGGAACTGCGTGTTAGCGGGAACTGCGTGTTAGCGGGAACTGCGTGTTAGCGGGAACTGCGTGTTAGCGGTAACTGCGTGTTAGCGGGAACTGCGTGTTAGCGGGAACTGCGTGTTAGCGGTTGCAGAAGTTACGAGGCATTTGTTGGCGTGTGGTTTCTGTCTAGGACTACCAGAGTTTGAACCTGAAGGGAGTGTTTTGCCCAGCTTTTCTTGCAGCTATTATTGTAGACAGCACTTTTCGAGGGTCATGTGAGTTGCCTGAGCTACACTCCAGTGAAGCTTGAGCTTCATGCACGTGGTTATTCTGCATGTCTTCGTCAGCGTGCCTTGAGAAATTGGTGTTTCACAGTGGTAGCCCTAGCTAGTCATCAAACAATCGACAACACTTATTGCGAGTCTGGTGTGGATTTTGCTTTGTACTCGTGGGGGAAAGAGTCTTTTATTTTATTTTTTTGGCTCTCATTTGGCTGGCGTTCCCTGCAACTGACTACTTGTACGAGTATGAGAGTCACGTCTGATCTGTCTTCTATTCTTCGATTTTCCGATGGACTCACTCTGAGCGAATGCTGTGGACTACACTTTATGCATAGGTTAATATTACATGAACTTGGTTGGTGCTGCGGGTCGGAGCATTTCATAAGTACCTCGACATTCTATTTTTGCTTAAAAATCAGGCAAATTTTGTGTATAGCTAAGTATGGCATCTTATTATACGTATTCGTGGACTTTGTTCTCATATTAGTACACTCTTAAAAAAGATGGCGGGCTCGATGTTTCCTGTTTATTTTGATACAATCACCATTTATTGGAACCAATAGAAAAGATATTGTTTAGCTTCTTTCTGACTTCCTGCCTGATTTTGTGTGCACTGACTTGCATTTGTCTAGATGGCAGATCTCGGTACTTGTTTTGTGTAATGTGCATTTAGCAGTTGCAGGCACTTTTACTACAAAGGCTTTTGAGAAATTAGTGACATAGTCAAATTTCATGAATTGATATCACAGTGGCATTACTGTGGATAATTTTTAAGTCGTGGATGTACCCATACGTATTTTTGTATACCTCACGGATCAAGGCGCGTATCTTTTGTGATTCATGAGCATGCGCATCCGTCATTGTCTTCAGTATTTCTAGACGGCTTCGAGGGCTGTTCAAGAGTGCTCCTAGCTACCCACTGTGGGGTCAGCAGTGTTTGTTGAGGGAATCTGAATTTTATGAGTACAGGTTAATTCCTTTGAAATCCTGAAGTGCCTCGCTTCATGCCTGCGACCTCAGTCACGAGCAGCTTCCGTCATGCGTGTTTTGTTCACCTGATCTTCGAATTCTCTGCGTCCTTACGATGCTTACGGAGCCACTCTGTGACCGTCTTGCTACCACGGCGGTATGAACGTTCGACCACTAAAATTCATCAGCGCATTTGAGTGTAAGTTAAAATATTCGAAAAAATTGTGCATATCCATGTAAAAAGTATAAAAAATCTCATTTAGATAACTTAGGAACTTTATATCACACTACACTAGGAGTTACTTTTTAGACAGGAAATGTAAAATATCTTTTCATTTCTTAAAGAGGGATCTCGTTTTTATTACATTAATTTTGAGTTTATTTCTGCCCCCTTTGTTCTTTAAACTAATGATGATAATAACAATAATTGTAGAATAGGACGCTACACTTTTCAATTATTATAATACTGTATGCTCTTTCTTTGGTCACCTCCGTTTTCCTCTTTATGGTTCCATTTTTGGCTGACTATGTACTGTAGTAAAATTATACTTTGGCGATTCGGGATCTGTTATTCATATTGATAATTTTAAACTTCTGTCTTCCGTAAGCAGCTTCTGCTCTTGCTTGCTTTTGGGAGGCAACCGACCTCGTGTGAGGTGATCCAAACTATTACATCTAAAAACGATTCCATAATTTCCATCTTCTTTCTTACGTTTACATTTTTAAATGATTTAATCATTATCTTCTTAATGTTTTGTTTAAGATTCTTTCGTTGGCTTAATAGCTAAATTTTACTTAAGTTAGAAATTTAACCACTTTGAATGGTATGTCGAATGTTTAGTGTGAACCAAAATAGCGTCGCTGACAGGGTTAAATACCTGATGTAGAATTTAGCTGTTCTGTTCGTAATTCCGTATTTTGCGGACTAATTTGTACAAACATATGTAGCAATAGATGTTGGTTTAAATCTGACCTCAGGTTTTGTTTCTTTACATCCTCACAACTGCATGGTAGTGCTTAATTTTATTTTAGATTCATAATAGTACACTAACTGCAACACCTGGACGTCAGTAAAATGTCAACGATGTAAGAATTGTGCTCGACGTTTCTACATTCAAGTCAAAACCTAAAAGTTTTGTACTGATGAATTTATTTCTCAATAACGATAGAGACTCATCTAATTTTTTAGAGTTAGTTACTCGCAGTATAAGCTGCCTGTCTAAAGGCAGAACTCGCTTCTCAGTTAAATTTACAGCATTGTTAGTATTTTAAATGTTGTCAGCATTGTTTAAGGTTAGAAAAGGTTTCTTTTCTCGCGAACGTGTTGATATTCTCTTTGTTGTGAGGGTAGCCGACTTACCGTACGAACAGTCTCTTGTAAGACTGTACAGTATACTTCGCTTTGCTTAAATTTATGCTGCCATTACAAACATTTTATCTTGTGGCCACGACAGTGATATTCTTCCTTGTAATCGAGCTCTCAATACAACTGAATGGAATCGCAGGGGGTGCCGGTCGTTCGATTTCGCATGTTTATAAGTTGAATAGAAATCGTTGGTTCTGATGAAATTTTTTTATTTTTTGTGCAATCCATCAGGTGATATCGGATAATATTTACATCTGCGCATGAATGCGTACCCGATTCAAATATCAATTAATTTCTTTGTGGACTGCATTCTTCATGTAAATTTAATTTTTCACTATCTTAAACCAGAATTCCTGTAATTCGGGATTACATGTATGTTTACAATATGAAACAAAGCTCTATCTTATAAACATTTAAATGGTTAATCAAATTTGTCCATCAATTGTGCTGTCGTTCTTAGAATTTCCATTATTTTATGCCGTCCGATCTATCAGTCAGAAGACGTTATTCCAATGACGTTTTTACTGTCCAAAGTGTACCTGCTGAACGACCGGCACCTGGGGACTGACTCTCCCCCGATCCCTAGTCTATGTCTTGTGACCTTCATACTTCTTTGTAAGTGTAACGAAATTCTGCTAGCACATGTTGTAGATTTTGCTAATTATTCTGCGGGTTGTCACGGGTAGTTCTCAGCTGTGTCAGCTATAATGGTTGCATGAGTATTTGTGAGTTCAGTTTAGTGTTGTGGACTTGTTCTGTTTTTCCCTTTTCTAGTCTGGGTGACGGATATTCAGAGTGGGAGATAATGAATGTTCTTTACGTGCTCCATTTTTTTAATCTTATTTTTCATTGATTATATTAATCCAAGTATCATCTTTCCCTTCCGCTGATAGTGGTCTGATTCTAAAAAAAACTTGCGGTCCTCATCGTTTGCTGTGAGGATGACCGTGATATATAGAATAGAATAGAATAAAATATGGCAACAGGGAAGAGCCGTTTGGTTCATTCTTGGGTTGCTACCAAAGTCCCATGCCGTCTATACGAGTCGTATTTCCAGAAAAACGAAACAAACTCATTATTACCGAGCAATGTAACCAGGCGTCAGTCAATGGTCAATGTTCAAAGCACGTCGACAGTTCTTGACCTGGAAGTTTTGTAACGGGTAACTAGTTTTGCTTTTTAAAAGGAATGAATAAAATGAGGGCAAAAAGAAATCAGATCTTCAGTTATAAGCGTCCCCACCTGTTTCAATTGGAGGAAATTAGTTGCTTCAAAATCTACTCGCGCGTTAGTCTTGTAAATCAAGCTTTTCAGCGTGGTTTATTTATGAGCATTAAAATGTCTGGATTCTCATTAATTTATTTTATTTTATCTGTGTGAAAAGCGCCAACTGTTGTTGAACAGCGAGTTGAACTCAATTTAAGGGCTCTCTGAACCACTGGTTACTGATGTTCCCTGATGGATTCACTACTATGAAGCTACTAGCAAGAATATTGAATATAGCATGAGAGTTTTCCCATCTGGTAGCATGTATAGTTGTTGTGTAATTTAAACATCATTTAAAGGACTGGTGAGTGAGCACGAGGTTATGAAACATCTTACCGTTTCAAGTACTGCCATTATCACAACGTGATTCTAATACTAGAATACATTTCATCACTGGAAAGGCTTTTTAAATGAAAACGAATGCCTTCTGTTCTCTTTGAAAAAAAATCAACTCATAAGTATCCTCCGGTATGGTTGTTTCAGTGGTAAGACTTCAGAGCTCTTACACATTGCAGATTATGTAGTATGAATAGTACGTTGCTCAGCTATTGATTTGACAGCGTGCGAGACACTGGGAGAAGTTTTTTTTAACAATTGGAGCTCTTGCAGCAGCCAGGATGGCACTGGACGTCAGCTTCACACGCTACCACCTGCTCAGGTGTATGTGTCTGCTCTTCATGATTGCCTTCGTCTCACTCTACGTCCAGATCAGAGGTGAGACATGCGTTCTGACCTCCGATGTTCTGCCTTATTCAGTAAGTTTTCTGGGAAACCGTAAATGGGTGGGCAGCTGAAACCCAAGGGCAATATTCTTAGCTTACTCCAGAAGATGCGTTCACGAGTCTCAAGAAAACCAATGAAAAAGTTATTGCACACATTGTAGAATACATTGAATAGTTGTCTTTCTTCTATAAATGATCATTTGCGTGCACAAACTTTCAAACTCTGTGTTGGGCAGGTTTGTACGGCCCCCAGGGTGTCCTGCCAGCACACTACCAGATCGAGAGCTACCAGACTGTGCAGGCGTGTGTAGCTGCACGTTCGTCGCTGGTGTGCCTGGCTCCTGCGCTACACCTCAGCACGGCGCACGGCATGGAGCTGCTGGCGCTCGCTGCTGCTCTGCTTGCTGCTCTTGGGTTTGTGTGTACACTTGTCCAATTGAACACTCCATTCTGGAGGCGAGGAGACTGCGAATGTTTTGGAACTCAGACCTTGGTCGGCTGACATAACAAATTAAAAAAAAGAAAATAGTATATGATTGAGTAGTTATTGCTTTGGATTTTATATTTAAGTTAGCTACGCATCATGGCCAAAGGTGTTTGTCTTACAATTTTATCAAGTTCACGTTGCTAGGTAGCGACTCTTTATTTTGTTAGCCATAATAAACTTAAAAAGCTATTCCACCAGAGGTGTAGTGTCTTCATAGATTTGATTTCCTCAATTTATACATGAGCAGCTGAAAGTTGACTATCAGCCCTTCATTGAATTGTTCTCTTTAATTAATTCATTAAGATGACTGTATAAGATGTGGTTCTTGTGTAAATAAAGGGGTTTTTTGTACCTTAGAAAACATGAAACTAGTGCAGGCTATCACCCATTGAGGCATCAACTGGCGTGGTCGACAACTTAAATGCTCTTAAGACATTAATTTCCCCTGGATCTTATTTGAAAGCTGAGTTTTCTTTTATGCACTTTCACGTTTCAAATCTTAAATGGAGTTTGTTGCATTGTGGTTTAGCTGCAAAATATTAATTTCTCAGTAGGTTTCTCCCGTCATAGTTTCTTTTACCTGTTGTTGTTCAGAAGTTGTTCTCATTATGGTTTTACCTACTATTTCTTAGTTGGCTTCACTAATTTTCTGTTTCTTCTGTCCTGTTAGGGTTTCATCTGTTTCTCGCTAGGTTTGCTCGTTACATTGTTGAAAAAGCTTTCCATAAACAAGTACACCTGTAATATTAACTAATAGAACCAAAAATGTGATTATCGATAAAGGTAAGCGGAGTGAAATGAATGAATAATTAAATTGCCAGGTATATCTGTCGGTTCACACAATGGAACTATCAAATAACCAGCTTTGCGTATCAGCTCACTTGAAAAATCTACGAATTGTCAAGTTTATGCATCATCTTGCTTGAGAGAATTGTCCAATTGGCAGGTTTATCTGGGGAACGTTCTGCTCTTCGCTGACCTTCCTACTGCTTGTGGTAGCCTACGCCTCTCTGCTTAACCTCGGTCAGACCTTCCTCTACTTCCAGTGGTGAGTTCTACCGTGTGGCCTCTTCTTTTCAGAGAGACCCATTTCTTGGTGGGAGTACCTATTCCGTTAGAAGGGTACATGTTTCTTGGTAGTAGTGTGTATTGCTTAGTAAGAGAACTTGTTACCTAGTAGGGATACCTATTACATAGTAGGGGCGTCTATTATCTATTAAGGCTCTTAATTATTTAGTAAGGCTGTAAATTACTTGGTAGGTGTACTTATTGCTTAATAAGAATACGTTTCGGGTTGTACATAGTTACGCAACCTGTATCATGAAAGTTTTAATTTCATATGGAGAATCATTTTGGTAACCGGTGGTTTGTCAATCTACTTGCTCTGTGTAATGTCTTTTGGAGTTTGGTATATTATAATGCCAAAATGGCGAAAAAAGAATTTGTAAAAGGTTAAGAGTATATCTAAAAGCTATTTCACATAGGAAGTAATGTCACAGAAAAATCATGATATGATACATATGTTAGACTTTTCCACTACAGAGGCTGCAATGAGATATAGAAATGCTGGGGATTCTATGTTCTATAAAACTAATTCTTTGAACTCAGTCTGTCGAATTGTGTGAGACATCTTTGGGAGAAAATTAATTTTTTGTTGACGAGGACTAATTTCTTTTCTTGAATCATGTACTCTCTTATATTATATCCGTGTTTAGTGAATTATTAATTGTGGTCTCTGTAGTGAAAGAAAATTAGAAGTATTGGATATGTTTTCCTTGTGGTTCTTAAAATTGGAAGCAAAAATTCGCTGTATCATGATGCTTCTTCATGGAGTAGTAAGTTTAATGCTGTTGTTTTATATAGTGATTATTTTGTGTATAAGCTGTGGACGAGGAACTTCGTTCACTAGTTCTGATGCAGAAGTACCAGCCGGGTTACTTTAAGTCACCTACGAAGAAGTAGGAAGTGACGCGTCACGCGTGGGTATGTAGGATGGCTGGTGTGCGCAGGTAAGTTTATTCTTCTGCTACCGGGCCGCCATGTGCGTAAGTCGCTTATGCGTTCCCCTGGTTTGCGTGTTCTGTATTTTTAACTACTCGCCCCACACACCGTTGTGACAATATCGTAACTTAGGTTTAAAACTTGCATCAATTTCAACTGTCATTTATAATAAGATATCGCATTTTAAACAAACCGAACAGTAAATTTTATGATAACCAGTCGTGTTTTAAATGCCATTTAACAAAAGAAATTACTGTCGTAGTGACTGAGACTCATGGAATCACTAGTAAGCTTTATACTTACGCCCTTCAGCAGTTTTGTGGTCTGGATCCTGATGAATCTTCATTTCTAAATAGACTATGGAATGCGGTTTTGTTTTAAAGGAGTATTTACCACGTGACAAACGTATCGTAATTTTCTGTGGTGAGTAATTGTATACTTTTACAATTTTTCTCTCTCTTCCCCAGGGATTCGCTCCTTCTTGAAACGGGATGGTTATGTGTGGTAGCGGCTCCTCTGTCTGGCTCCCCTACACCCTCCTCTCATCACTCTTCATTCAGCGCACCCCGCGGTCATGTTACCTTCTGGTTGCTACGCTGGCTCCTTTTCCGCCTCATGTTTGCATCGGGGCTCGTGAAGCTGCAGAGCCATTGTCCCACTTGGTGGGGCCTCACAGGTCAGCACTCTCCTATTAGCTACTGTATTTGACGGCATATATGATGCGAAGATGAAAGACGGAGTACTGAGAGTCAGCTGGTTTAGTGAGCTTTAGAGAGATTAGCCTAGGCATCCCTACGGGAGGTCTCAAACAATGTATAAGACGCTGGGCGATTTTTTGAGCCAAAATTTTGGAAAAGAAGTGCGTCCTATATGCCGTCAAACACGGCAAATATAACACACAACAACAGTTTTCGTGTCGAAGAACTCGAGCGCCTTCACAACATTTGGGTGACCTAGGCTAGACCAAGCCAGATCGTTCACGCCTCCACTACAACACTGGTCTTAAGTCATACAGTGTGGCTCGGTTCGAGTCAGAGCTACACGGAGAAAGCCTGCGCATGAACGACCCGTAGATTTTATGTTTATCTTTGCTAAGTCATCTTGAAATAAAATGTATACTAAAATGATTCATTAGACACGATTATTTGAATTATTTTGGAAAACAAAATTCAAATACAACAATCAAACATTGGATGCATAATAAAGTTAGCTAAAGAAAATATGATGGATGAGTATGTTCCTCATAAATGGAATGAGATTTCAAGTGTTTGAGAAAAAGGATTTTAGTTTATTTTTCACTATCACGTATTTTCAGTTATTCCTATAGCTTATTCTTTGTAGAGCGGTACTTCGACAATTCTAATACTTGTTGAAGGGAGGCGGGAAGACCTTGCTAATTTCATAAACTCTAAATCTTGGCAAAAACTATTTTAAATGGGAAAGAGTATATTGATAATTATTAGAATTTTATGTCCCTGACAACTATTAGTCTAAAAAGGCTTTTGATATTTGTGATGTCACGTCTGTATGTACTCCTTCATTCATGCTACGTTCGTATTTTCAGCGCTGACGGTACACTACGAATCGCAGTGCATCCCAACGCCGCTTGCTTGGTACGCGCATCATTTGCCCGTGTGGTTCCATAAACTGTGCGTCGTAGGCACTTACGTCGTGGAGATCGCGATGCCACTTCTCTTCTTTTCTCCCATCAGGGACCACAGAATCATCGCCTTCTATTCGCAGGTGTGTGTTGTGGTGCTGCTGCGCGATCCCGATGATGTACAACGTGGAAACCGAATTGTTCAGGGCTGCATTATTCTTCTTCATAGGAGACTTACCACCTGAAATGTGCTGGTTTGCTTTGATTCATCGTTTAAGAATGTTAAAATTAAAAGTTTATAGTCTATTAGGCAGATAATTAAAATTATTCTATTCATAGGCGCTGAGATTTGCTTTGAATAAGCTCAGTATATGTACTCAGTGCGTTTTTTGTTATGTGAGGTTGAAAGGAGCAGTTGTACTTGAGAAATTCTACTATCTAAATCAGGCATGTCAAACTCAGTTTGGCTCTGGGGCCGGATCCAGACTTTCTGTTCTCAGGTGGGCCGGATCAGTAAAAGAATGTCGACTCCAACTATTTAGCTTTGTTTTTCAGTACTAAGCTTTATCATTCAGCCTACATTTGTAGCCTACCTTACATATTATAATCAAGTGAACATACGGCCCGCGGGCCGTATGTTTGACATGCCTGATCTAAATGAACATTGTTTTCGAGATAGCACCCATGCAAATTTAGCCTTGATTAGCGTTCTGACTTCTTCATCTTTTTTAACAGAAAAATATTTTTCGCTCTATTAATGAACATTGTTATTAAGCAGTATTCGTAGCTGAATACATTTTCTGAACCTTGTTGTAGGTTTCAAAATAGTTAAGAACATTCAGTGAAGAATGCTTAAAAA
>VCRD01002464.1:11923-63138 GCA_006783055.1 Trinorchestia longiramus | reverse complement strand
CTCCAGGCAAACTGTTCTGGCAAGACTTGGCATCTACCGCAATGCAGCTATGCACTCCTTTCGCGCGCCGCACTTAACGTGTTAAGCAGTATTCGTAGCTGAATACATTTTCTGAACCTTGTTGTAGGTTTCAAAATAGTTAAGAACATTCAGTGAAGAATGCTTAAAAAAATATAATAATTTAATAGCCACCAGTGTGGATCACAGGTAAAATAACTTGATCAATTGAAGCCATTTGTTGTATGATCTTGTGCATAGTTTTGGGCGTTGGATGCTCGTGTCTGGAAGGAAATAAAATTCAGGCATGACGCTTGTGTAAGGTGAGTTGGGTGAGCTTAAGTATACTCTCACTGTAGGATTGCAACCTGGCTGTGGATTGTGCATGACTTATTAAAAAAATTATAATACAAACATTCATTTATAATATCTCTCGGCAAGGCTCGAATGCTAGTTTGTTTTTATTGCTTATTGAGTTTACGAAAGTGAGCTGGAGGATGTTGAACTTTAACTCGTGTCATTCTACAAATTATTAAAATAATAAAAGTATTCACAAAATAAAGCTTATCCTCGTAGAAATTCAATGGTGTATTAAGATTCACAGATCTCAGAAATGTGCAGGCTGAAGATTGTCTTTCCAAAACTGCTTCACCGTAGGAGTTCATACTCGTACTACGCTAAGTCTGCAGCATTCGTTGTCGGCATATTCTTACCATTTTTTTATCTCGTTTGCAGCAAAGCGCAGCATCGTGTATGCCAGTGCTTTTCAAAGTATCTGATGTGGCGTAACGGTAGTCTTTTTCCAATGTGCCAGGCACCGGTATTTTTAGGTTGTTACAAAAATAATGGCCGCTCGAAGGCCAACACCTGCTTCTGAAATCGGCCATTATTTTTGTAACAACCTAATATTTTTTAGCAATAATAATTTATTCAGGAAACAATACCTGCAGCTGATGGCTAGTACCGGCACTGGTCTACGGACGACCCCTGAGTAGCACTGGTGTTTTCAATCTTTTCTTCACTAGTGTTCTTAAAAGTATAGCTGTTTACTTCATTCTTAAATTCCCTTTCCTTTGCTGTTATTGAAAGGATTTCGAAGTAACTCCGATTGAGAAACTATATGAAATATATTATGGGTCAGTTTTTTAAGTTTTACTTTGAATTTTTTCAAAAAAATCTTTACACGAACTTAATTGCTTCAATTTTTTATCACATGTGATTTCTTGGGAATGATGGGTTCTGAAAGAGATGTTGCTATTACTAATTTTTGGTATTTTTTTCAGGTGTTACTGCAAGTGAGCATCATTCTGACGGGAAACTACAATTTTTTCAACTTACTCACGCTTGTGCTCTGCCTCACACTACTTGATGATAAGCATCTCGGCTATAAACGCGGTTTGTGAAGTACTTTTATTATCTTAACCGTAAAATTATAGTGTGGGATTTTCGTTTAAAATGTTCATATTTCTTTTTTTCGAAAATTTATTTCATCTGCCCGTTTACCGTTACATTCACTTTGATCATATGACTTGTAAATTTTATTTACCATGTTGTTTTGCAGATATGCCGATGATGACTTGTGCCCCAATGAGAGATCTATAAATTCCAAAGTATGGTCTTTACTGATATTCTGTTTTGAATCAGCACGCCTAAAGAATACCAGGAGAGTAGTTGAACGTAGCCAATACATGTATCCAGGAAGTGACAACATAGCTTTGTTTTTTGAAAGAAACTTCATTTGAAAAAAAGGAAATTATGTTGCTGCACCCTGTAGATGCTACAGCTGAAATCACAATGAAGTCGCCTGTACTATTTAATGCATAGACTTACCAATATTGAAATTTTTTACCGATGTTTTAAAATAGCCAATATTGATACTTATTTCTGTTTTAATCCGAAATATATGCTCATCTTATTTTCTTTTGTAGTTGAATGAAAATATTTACTATTTTTTCCTTACAGTCCGAGACCTGTCCCTTGGTTTCCTGTCCATGCTGAAGTCGTTGCTCAGCAGAGTGGTGTATTGGATCGTCCTCCTCGGCCTTATGTACTACACCGTGCATTTCTTCGAGCTCAAGTTTAACTCCATCAGATGGTCTATTGAGTCCCGAGTAGGTGAGGGATTCTAGTTATATCACCTAATTCCACGCTTGTTGCTTCTGTCAACTGATCTCGCTAGTCTTGAATACGTGAATGATTGAATCGTATCGCTTAATGTTACTCCAGTTATCTGGTTTCTCAGATCGTATAGGTAAAAGATTGAAGCTTCGTTATCACCAAATATCAATCATTTCACAGCAAGAAATCGGGGCTACTGACACGTGGGAATCGCCATTAAACAGCATCTCAATCAGTAGGAGTTCTGCTACGTTATTTCTTTTTGGAAGCAGGTGTCCTTGCATAACGGAACAAAATCGTCCAACAATACAAGCTAGAGTTAGGCTTTGCTTGTGTTTGTTTCAATATCGATGGAGGAATTAGTGGAATGTCAGCAGAGATGATGGTATATGTGCAATTTTGATCAGCAGCTTTGTTCATGTAGACAAGGATGTAATAGGAAGTGTTAATGTCCTCTAGAACTTTTAAAACTTGATCAAAGGTCTTGTGATTTACTCTGATAAGTTTTCAATCGTATATAACTTGATGAAAAATAGTAACGCTCTTGGGAGCATGTAACGCAAATGAAGGCTAAAATATTCCTTGGCTTCCAGTATTCACGAAGGCGGCATTGGCGGAGTGGGTGCATCTGGCAGTGCCGGCTAGTGTGGCCATGGCAAGCATATCTTTTGTGATCACTGCAGTGGAGGCGCTCTCCTATGCGCTCTTTTTGCCCAGGGGCTGGCTCAGAAAGCTGTCCTCGTTCTTCACCACGCTGGGCTACTGTCTTCTTGCCGGGCTGCTCTTTGCTGTGTCTCTTGTGAGTTTTGCCTTGTCTTGCAGTGTGTTTTTACTATGTCCTATCTGCTGTAAGGAGTACGGAAAATGAGTTGAAGTTCTTGAGCTCCCTTTCCGAGTTGGTTATTGTATCAAAGTTGTTCTCTTACAAGTAGCAAGCGAGCTGAATAAAAATCACACTAGATACAGGCATAAAATTAGATACCAATGCTCGTACTGATAGCACCCTGCAGAAATTCTTCAATAGGATTGATATTTATTGATCTTCTCGCTAATATCTCGTGTAAATCTGCGTTGCTCCGTAGTTCAGTGTGTAATATTCAGTGGCCGCTTTGCAAATGATATTTGAGAATAAAGTCACACAACCTGAAATAAAATCATGTCTTGATTACTGATACTCAAGAGTGTGACACCCAAGCCTGCGACATCCCTCGTCACGGTGTGGTATGAGACAAAACTATTGCTGGATTGAATATCCACCCACGAAATTTCATGTTTCCGTTCTGGTAGCTGTGCGATACTGCTGACTGTGCAATTGTGTAGGTTTAACACTATCTGACGTGGGAGCAGTGAGCATCTTCCCTCTTCTCTGTACTCTCTCGTCCCACGTACGCTTGATGGAGGTTGTGTGCGTGGTTGTCCCTATGTTCGATGGTGGTTACTGAGGTATATTATTTTACACTGAACGTATTTTGCTCGATTTCAGCCAAAGTGTGTACAAGGAAAGAAAACTAGAGTAAAGATTATTTAACGTCTATTCCAGGTTTTGTTTTCCCAAAATCGTTTGTCTTTTTTCCCGTTTTGTGTGATCCAATTTGCTAAAAGTGCGTCAGAAGGTATGTATTATTTCAATGTAGATTTATGAGAAGGTTATTCCATTCTCAAGTATGTTTCACCTTACTAACTTCGTTCCATTTCTCGAATAATAACGGTAAACTTTCACATCTCTCTCTGACGTTAGTATGTAATTCTAGTTAAGTATGTATGATATACATATTCTAATATTTGAGTATTTGGTAAACAAAGAAATGGTTTTAAAAATGCTATGATTGTATTTTCTTCTGAATAACCCTTCAAAAACACAAAGATTGAGACTATTCTTTGTAAAAAATAAAGTGGGATAAATCAGAGATGGTGCTTTTTTTTGTCTGACCAGCCTCCTGTAACTCTTAGACCAGCAAGACTTGATTAGAGATGCTTTTGTTTTAGGGATACTTATATTTTAGGGGTATTTCTATTTTAGGGATACTTCTATTTTAGGAACTAGAATAAGCATAATTGACATGAAATTTGATCTGATGGGATCAATAGAACACATTGAGTTTCAACATAACAACATTGAGTTTCAACATTGAGTTTCAACATAATTGACATTAAATTTACTCTGATAGCATTTCAATATATTTGACGGGAATTGTTTCTGATGCAACCGGTAAATAAATTACGGCTCAACACATTTAACGGGAAATTTTTTCTGACTGAAGCAATGAAACACATTGAATTACTAAAAGTGTCTCTGTTTTAGGTTCCTTACACGTCCCTGGACCAGGAGACGCAGCGGGAGTTATCACCTCAATTGACTCGCGCCTACTCCGTGTTATCCGAGCGACTCCACCTCACCTCCTCCTACGGGCTCTTCAGGTCAATGACTGGTGTTGGTGGCCGGCCTGAAGTCGTGCTGGAAGGAGCCAATGATGTCGCAGGGCCCTGGCTTGAGTATGAGTTCCCATACAAGCCGGGCAGCGTATACAGGGCTCCTCCTGTGGTCGGTGAGAGAATAGGAGGCACAGGCTCTGGCGTAAAATTTTACTTTTCATTTTGTATCCACTTCATGTTCCTATTCATGCGGCTGGTGCGCCACAGTCGTATTTTGGAGGTAATTCGCGCTCCATTCACTATTATAAGGGTTCTCGCCTGCCTAACTTCATTCAAGCTTTCATAACGATTACAAGGTGTCTGAGTTCAAGTCTGGTGCGCTTACGTAAGAACATTTTAACCACGGTATTAAGTTATCTTTTCAGTAAATGATGCTCCAACTTTACATAGTGGTTACCTTTCTAAACATACTGTATTTTCATCGCAATATGATTGTTAATTATTAGATTTAGTAGTCGGTATTTTTGTTATTTATCTATGGATTCAAATATTTTTCCTGTACGACTGCCTCATGATTATGATTGCTCTACTTCTTTAATGCAGCACCAGGTACCGATTAGGAATGACTAATGACTGTGAATTTTCTTATCCGTACGGAAAAGTAATTTTCAATATTTTTCGTGGGTGCGTTTCAATGTTGAACAAAATATTGTCTTTATACCCGATGAAGTTTCTGTTGATAAATTAAAATCTACCTGTGAACTTGAGGCTAATGGTTGACCGTGCATTCCTTGAACTGTGATAGTCATGAATTCACCAACTTGGTCGACTGGTGAGCGAGTCTGCTTGCGAGCGGAAAGACCCGGGTTCGAATCCCGCTGCCGACATGGTTGACGCGGCTAGAAATACGGCATGGGACTTGGGTAAAACAACCGAATAATTATCGAAGTAATTATCCGACCCAAGAATGGGCCAGAAGGTTCGTTCCTATAGCCTCATTCTATTCTAATTCTATTCTGAATTATCTGCATTTGGGAGTACCAGTAAACTGTGTGGTATAAGCCATGATGCGGAAAAAAATCTGTGGGCAGTTTCCTTTTGTTAATGCTATCCCATTTGTAACGAATTCAGTAAGAAAATATGGAACTTTGTACCTGGACTTGGAAGGGTGTGTAATAGGAGGATATCGTGAGTAGGTGTAGGGAAGTAGAAGCAAAGTGATGTGCAGCTCCAGTAAGGAAAATGAGATTGGATCGAAAGGTGGTCGAAAACTTAAATGTTTTGAATACTGTGATTCGTGTATGACAGGCAATGATAGAAATAAAGAGAAAGAAAGTGGTTCACGGAAAGAAATAAGAATACCACGATTTGGAAGCATGATAGTATTGAAATTTAGAACACTATATTTACTGCAGGTAAAAAAGGTACTGAACATGGTTGAGAGTAAAAAAATAAGCTATTTGGAGATGAGATTTTTTAGAAAATTAGATTGAGAATAATTGAGAACAGTACGGTATAAGATAGTGAGAAAAGAGCTCAGAAGAACTAAGGTGGTGAAAGAATTGTTTGGTTTGACAGAGTGTAGAATAGTGATGGAGACATGTGCATTGAACGTGGAGCATTAGATAAAACAAATTGATGCCAGAAGTGACAGAAAGTTAGGTTATACGTATACCAATGTACGGGCGGGTAGAGTATGAGAATCGATAGGTGCCAAGACAGCAACAATAATAATCACAAGGCTAAATGTTTGACCTTAAATGCTTCCAGGATACGTTGTTGTCGCTGAATTAGCGATAGCGTCAACGACGAAAGCAGTATGAATATTTAACATTTCTAGAGCGACAGTGTCTACGGTGAGGACATCTAGCAGTCAACCCTGGGGATGGTTGCTTGATCATTAGGAGGCTAGGGTCATTGCGGATAAGTATCTTGATACCGACAAGCAATATGATCATCCTTACGATGGTCAAATTGCTTGTAAATACTCCTTTAATCCAATATGAAATTGCGTCCATGCATACTGCCACGTAGGTGAGATACAGGTGCCAAAAGTTTTAGAATGTTAAGCGTCCTCCTGTCCAGTAGTTCCATCAGTACAGTTTAAACATAATTAAAGTATTATAAAGAGTGTTGGAATAGAAACACAAAAAAAATTCTCCCATATGAACGCTGAAGCAATGGCTTTAGGTTTTATTTGAAAAAGATGGGCCATTCATTCATTGTAAATTATTTCTAATAATTTACGAGCCACATACTTGTGAACTTACTGCTATTTTAATAGTAAACGGATATTAAAATATCAATAAATAAATATTGTGTTAATAACAGACATTGATCTTTTTTCATCAAATCACTCTAATGTCTCTTTTAAATTATTTTCATTGCAAAGGCTCGCACGCGTGTTTTCAGTGTGGCTTTTAGTGTGGCTTGATGAGGAATTTAGGTATTTCTGTAACCCAAACTATGACGAGAGTCGACTCGCGAGTAGCCGGACAAATATGTGTGTGGTTCATAAAAATACACGCGTGTAATTCATTTAAATTCATTTCAATTCATGCCATTGGGTGTACGTCACTAAATTAGTTTCTTGAGAAGACAACGCTCACATTGCTGGTCTTGAAGATCATAAGCAGCAAAAAATTAGGGCATAGAAGTATCTTACGACCTCACGTCATGCCATTTCACTACCGACTTTCAACTGTCATAACTATTATTTTCATAGATGCATCAAAATATTCATTACTTGTAAGCGTTTTTCGCTATTAATTCATTTTTAAGAGCAGAGAAGTGTTTTTCTTTTTAAGTTGACGGGGATTCTTCTATGAATTTCTATCTGACTGATATTTTCTCGCGAAACAAACACGCCTATTAAAAATACTTTCACTGAATAGTATTCTAGTCCTGAGAATAGTTTTATGTCGATTCATCAAAAGTATTAGGGCGCATATTTATCACAATAGTCATGAAACTAGTTCTGACCTCTTGTTTTATGCGTGTGTGTCTCAGGTGTTATTTGCCCCTACATCACAAAACGTGTGTGAGTTATTTATGAAACTAATTTTACGCTTATTCATCGCTGAGGTTAAACGCCTTAATATGAAAATATGATAGCTGTACGCCTATCTGTGATAGCAGTTGTACGTATTATTGTAAATATGGGCTGTATGTCTTTTCATCAACAGGTTTACGTCTATTCATAGCAGTAATTCTATGTTTACTTATCGTAATACATAGTTTAACCTGAGTTCATCATTGCAACTGGATGCACAATTTTCAACGAACTGAACGGAAGTCAGGCTGCTGCTTAATGAGAACAGGTTCATGTTTATTCGTAACAGGATTTATACCTTTGCTCGTCACAACAGTTTTACACGAGTCTATCATTGCAACTGAAAGCACAATTTTTTATTATGAACTGAATGTAAATCTGGGTGCTGATGTGCGTCACTGCGTTGTTGCAGCACCGCACCAGCCGCGTCTGGATTGGCAGCTGTGGTTTGCAGCGCTGGGTTCCTACAACCATAACCCCTGGCTCCTTAGCGCCGCCTTCAGGCTGCTGCAGGGCGCTCCTGAGGTTGTCAGGTCAGTATTCTGGTCAACTCTGGTCTTATTATTGTCTCCAGTCTCCACGTCCTTCACGATAGTCAGATACGACATTACAAGACTTGACTGTGTATGTCTAGTTGTGTTTCCTGTTTTTGCTTACAAATAACATGATTTGAAATTGCTGATGTATTATACATGAAATTGCACCACTTGGGTAACAATACGAAGATCTGGTGTTATTTTTTTTTACTCTATGTTGTGGTACCCGGTATGTCATTTATTCATTTTTGTACTTCATTTTATGGATATTACGCCAATTGTTATCGATAATTGATGTTGAACTTTCAGACATTTATTCTGTTGGTACCTTTCAAAAGTAATGTATTGAACACAGACTTCACTACCATTCTCCTGGAGGCGGAAAATAGAGCCTATTCTGAATTGATTTATAATTATTGCCGTACGCATCCGTTCATTTGAGTATAAAACTGGTAACTGAGCTCAGTTTCAGGACGAGGATGTAAAAGTAAATCCAAAAAAATTTCATTGAGACAACCCTGGCATGCTTACGAGGTAGACTATATTAAATTGATTAATTATTAATAGTATTGTGTGTTGAAATAATGCACAGTATTTGCGTAGAAGATATTTTAATTCTTAATTTTTGCATATCAATAAGAAAAGGGAATATCAAAATGAAAATGCAAAATTCTTTATTGGTTGATACTTCCAGGAACTTGCTGCTCTGAAATCATGCTTGTATTCGTTGAAAAACAGCTCAGTTATTCAAATTAGTTAGAAGTTTATTTACCTGATGACATTTACATTCAACTCTCTGTAGTTCTTGTATTATTGATTAATTTATTTGAGTTTAAAAAGATTTGTTTTTGAGGGGAATTTTTTTGGGTACACAGGATGTTGGACCCGCAGTCACCGTGGCGCAAGAATCCTCCTAAGTTCATCAGAGCAAAGAAGTTCCTTTACTCCTACACTTCGCTTGATGAGTCAGTGATGAGTACATGACTTTTACTGTACATTACTTAGTTCTAGAACTGTACCTCGATGACGCTACTGAAAAGATGGAAAAGTATTTTGAAAACCATGTCCTTCGAACCAGCTTAAGCTTCGAACCTGTATCACCAGCTTGGTCAACTGGTGAGCGAGTCTGCTTGCGAGCGGAAAGACCCGGGTTCGAATCCCGCTGCCGACATGGTTGACGCGGCTAGAAATACAGCATGGGACTTGGGTAAACAACCGAATAATTATCGAAGTAATTATCCGACCCAAGTATGGGCCAGAAGGTTCGTTCCTATAGCCTCATTCTATTCTATTCTATTCTGAACGTTTTAGTCCTGGGCTCTTTATTTTCAGGATACGCACAAGATATTAGCTTTTTCAGGAAACGCTGCATGAAATATTGCGGCAATTAATAAGAGGAGTGGGTGCAAGCTGGGGTTATAGCTATCAACTAACTGCTAAATTTTTTCTTCCATCACAATCACTTCACGAGGCATGCTATTAACTTGTATAAAGCTTTATTTTCGACCATATTCTTTTTTTATGTACACTACTATTTTACAGGTAATGTAGGAACATCACTTCTGTATGTTGAATTGTAGCATTTCTGTCACCTAAATTATGGAGTTTTTTCAAACACTGACTCAAGTATTGACCATTCAGTGTTCTAATTATTGATAGTTTAATTTATTGACAGTATTATTTAACTTTTTATCTGTGTTATTGAATATCTGGAGTGTACTCGTTAGCAATTTAATTAAGAAGAAAGGGAAGATGCAGTCCATCGAAGGTTTAACGAAATTCTTCGCATAGGATTATCCTTCCTGTCGTTAATACAAAATTGTACAGTAAACTAAATTTCATTTGATGAATTTCTGAGGTGCTTGATGTGTCGTGTTTCTCGTTCAAAAAAGCTTCAGTACCGAGATAGTCGTCTGTGTTGGAGGTTATTATTTGAAACAGAAATTTCAAATTTTAAATTAAAGTTTTGAGCGGGAATTGAAACCTATATTTTTAATAAACAGCTGCTTAACAAAAAAAATTCATCCGGTACGTTTTTAATATTCGAAGAGATCATAAAAAACTTTTATATATCTCGAACATATGTGTTGTTCAATCGCATGTGAACCAAAAGAATATGAATTTGAAATTAAATCATATGAGATTCAATTCAGGTAAGAGCTACTTAGAGTTTTTAAGGTAACTCGAAGAAGTTGAAATTTTTTTCAATCAGGTCAGAAATTCACTATTGGTTCATCTTGGCCACCCACTTTTCTGCATGAAAAGCATATTTCCGGTGAGGGTTGCAGGGACGAAACGGGTATCATCTGTAGGGTACTATGTACAGCTGGTAGTTAGTTATTCTTGAGCGACTTGAAGTACTTTTGTTAATCAGCCAAATTGGATTTTTTTGACTTATGTGCTTTGATAGAGTATATTCGTTAGTCACGTTGGACGTGGAACCTGTTGACCATTTTTTGATTCGGGGTGACCCAGTTTATACTTAGGTTGTTTTGAGCTGGGGAGACATCTCATGAAATAGCTAATAAGTGTTTAAGATACAAGCGCGGAAGAGAGAGCAAGGCTAGTTCTTTCGCACCTGTATCCTTCATGCGTTTCTGACGTCCACGGAAATGGAGATTCTGTGATTTTACTATGACAATGAAGAAAATTTTGATGACATTATTAACCTTAATTTTGAGTACGGCTTCGAGTACGATTTTAAACGATACGCTGCGTCAACACTTTCCTAGAATAATTTGGAGCATTCACGCTCGATACATGAGGATCTGTGAGTTATTGGCTTTTTGACTAGACAAAGCAAATCAATTTCTTATGTACTATTCATACGCTTCTTGCTTACGTTTGACCTGATGGCTTGGTTGATTGAGCTGAGATGTGAATCATATTTTTAGAAATGCAAGGTTGAGCTAACTACTAAAATATGTTTCCTATAGCTATATTTACTTTACAGTCCAAGCGGCAGCTGGTGGCGAAGACGTGAAGAAGGGGAGTACTTCCCTGTGTTCACCGCAACTCATCCTCCCCTGCTACAGTACCTGAAACAGGTAGGAGTGTTGGGAGGCACGGCTCCCAATGCCTGCACCAATCCCCGTATCTGTGGTGCTCTAGATTGGCTATACCAGCAACACTGCGACTTGGATCCTGTGCTGCTGCTCTACGGCGTCGTAAGCGCCGTGTTAATCGTCGCTTGGACACAGCGTCGTTTCAGAGAATCTCGCTAAGACAGCCGGGGAATCGTTGATTTCTAAACGAGTTTTGTATGTACTGTCAATGGAGACTTTTTGAATTGGTGAACATGGATTTCCTAGACTAAGGTATCTTTGATAAAGCGTCATTGAAATGCAGTTCATCAAGTTGGTGCATTTCTTCTGAGTTTTTGATCAAATAAGTAACATATTCATTCAATTTTGGTGTAGTAGGCTTGATGCTCATGTTCTGAACTCATGTTTTTTTCAGACAACGTAAAAATTTGTAAACATTTGCCCAGCACAATGCAAGTTTGTTCTGCATACGATGTGGTTATAGGTATATTTAAATCTGCTTCAGATCTCAACTCTTGATGAAGCAATGATCTTTGACCCAACCAAATAGCTTACGAGCTCTGGGTTTGATGAAGAGCTTGACACATCATCAAGATAAGGCTGTGTGAGGAGTTTACGTTGCCACACGACACTGCAAAAAAAACAGTCCCAACAGTTTGACTCCAATTCTCAAAATAGCTTGTATAACAGTGTGGTGACCAGTTGAATACTGTACAGCATCAGTTACGTGGATGACAGTGAGGTAAAGGATGGTGAGCCACCATAATAAGATAATTTCTACAATACTTTGTTGAAAATGGTGCGCCTCGTGTAGTTAGCGTTGTCCGTAAAGTAAATTGTAAACTTCTTGAGCAACGTGCGCCATACAGTCGCGAAGGCAGTGCATCAAGGCACTTTTTATCCGAGTACGAAATGTGGTGGACATCGCAATCAATGAATGATGATTTGAAGCGCACTCACTCGAATTGTTCTGGACTTCCTGATATTACGCAGCCAACAGTGTGCTGTACGGGCTGTGCTTTGCTAGCTGTGGGTGTAGTGTCTAGAGCAGTGTTTCTCAAAGTGGTCCGTACCGCCCCCCTGGGGGCGTTGAGGAAATGCAAGGGGACGGTAGGAGGGTACGCCTTGAATGGGGGCGTATATTACTGTATAATATACAGTAATATAATCACTAGGGGGCGGTGGAAAATTAAATAGTGTCCTAAGTAGGGGGTGATTGAAAAAACTTTGAGAAACACTGGTCTAAAGAATAGTGTTCAAGAATAGCATTGATTTTCGGTGTTGTAAAACACGATTATATTTTTGACAATTGCTCGTGCTATATATTTTTCTTGTGCTTCATATGAAATTTGTATCTATCTGCAATGTACAACGCTTTTCTACGATCTAGGATATAATATTTTTTAGTTTTTGATTATCTCTGATAATTTACAATCATTTTACTTTCCATCGTAAAAACAATTCTTACAAAATGTTAACCTAGTCAGATTTTATGTTTTACATTATTTATGGAAAGGAAATATATTATGTATTATTCATATTGAAGCTTTTACTAGGTAACGAGTATTTTCCTTTTATTGTTTGTATTGACACTTTATTTATAATTAAATATATGTATTGTAGTTTTGTCATATCTGCAGGTGTGGCAAACAATAGGATCAAGTGCCTGGTGACGAAGGGCTTTGAGCTTTTAAAGAAAATGTATAAGCTACGTTTTTTTGAAGAAAACTATGTAATCGGAAGCATTAGGAAGGTCTGCTACAGCAAGATGAAGGTAGAGTAAGAAGAATGTATCGTAGAGAGTGCTTAAGCGTGAACTGGAGTCAGTACCAAGTGGGGATTGCTTGTTGAGTGCTAATTAGTCTGATATATAAAAAATAATTCGGTGGATATCATGGCATCTAACACGCATTCTAAAACAATTAAAACATGGTCATTTAAATTATGCGAACTATATGTCTCTTATCACGCATCTTTCTCGAGGTATGCGAGAGATATACGCGTCAACCAATTATATACGTTTAACGTTGTATTAAGACTAACAACTTACCGAAGGAAGTTTCACATGAACACTTATTGTTACGTAGAGTACTAATGAAAATGGCTCTAGCTAAGAAAATAGTTCAAATGCGTCACATGGCACACCTACTATATAGTAACCTGTAGTTCAGTGTATAATTCACGTACAAAATACACATAAAATGTTCCTCCTTAATTGCAGGTGTAGACATCATCAAAGCCTGACGTGAAAGAGCGAACCGATTTTTAGAATCAATATGAAAAGCTGCATAAGAAAAAGTACAGATCATATCAGCTATCTATTGCTTGTTTATTACTATTATGAGACGCAGTAGTGGTTTGGGAGTTCGGTTTTGTGGCTTGCCTTCTCTAAAAATAATAGGGGGAGTGGAAGTGCTTAAAGCAGAAGGTGGGCCAATCAGGGAAAGCTGCCCCTGTAGCAAATGTTTTTAGTCATCTCGGCCATCCCTTCTCTGATATAGTAGTATGGTCTCGAACTATATTATTATAACTCGAGCTATATTTTATTTATTTATTATCATATTTAGCATATTAATGTATATTATTATCCGTGTTTATGATTGCTATTACTAATTATAACATCATAATTAGGAAGGGCTCATTATTTTGCCTCGTGGGTTGGAGCATGAGGTGTCTATGTGGTAACCACATAACAGCATGTCACTTGTCTAACGGCAGCACTACCACCAAACCTGCACTTCACTCAAATGACAAAATAACTCGGCCTGTAAACGATAGGTTAATACCTCTCTCTTTCTATGTACTCTTTTTGTTCAAGCGCATTTTATGTTTCTTAGATTCTTGGAACTAAAAAACATCTTGGTTGCAGCTTTCGAATATGCTTAGCTTGTGTCAGTTCTTTCTTATGGCGCTGAAAAAAAATTACCAGGTCGAAGCACCGTATTTTCTACATCATAAGGCGCACCTAAAAGCCTTAAATTTCCACAACAATCGGCCGTGCGCCTTATGTATGCACCGGGTTCCAAAACCTGTCACGAATACCACCATTTTTATTTGGCGCACGGGATTATATGGCACACGGCTGATTTTTGTATGTTTGGTTACCAAAACTTTTACGTCAGTGTTCAAGTTGGAGTTGATACGTCATAGATTTTGTTATGTTGATCACTACTTTATATTGTTTCTGTATCTTTAATTAACAAATTTAGAATTTAGTAGTAGTATACCTTGGGCTTAGAATAATTTTAAATTAGCTACCTGTAAGGTTTTATTTGTGTTGCAAAATATCATCGAAATAACGTGAGATTCTTGATTTTTTTTTATGTGTGATTCGTGGCGTCGTTTTAATTGTATGATTTAGGTGATGGAATTTTGTATGACATTGTAGGTTAGCCTAATTGAAGAAATTTGATCATAGGCATTTTTCTTTTTAAACTGTTCGTCTGCCTTTCGTTAGTGAAAACATTCATGTTTAATGTCTCTTTTACATAGAATGTCATTTATGGAGTAGAATTTGACGGTAGCTTTGCAATTCATTTTACAAATTACATACGTTATACAGTTTTTGTAAAATGCTTTCAAGTGTATGTGTAAACCGCAATTTACTTTTTTAAAAAGCGTGTGCACTACTGTTTCTGCTTGATTCGTTTGAGTTACTGAATAGTATACGTTTATTGGTGAAACTGGAATTTTTCAAATTTTGTGTCAGCAGAGAAATTTTCATCGAACTGTGTGTATGTATAGGCACTGTTGTCTTCCACTGCCTTGCTTGTGTACGTTCACTTTGTACTAATTCGTTTTCTTCTATCCTGATAATATATCGTAAGTTAATAATTTGTGCTCCAAAATTCATGGGAACTTTGAATATTTGAGACGAATTTGTAACAGAGATTTATAAAGACATGAAGTATAAATATTTCCTGATTTGCATATCTTGTGCAAGAAAGTGCGAGACTCGGCAGCATACTATATGTTGGCAGACCATCGGTCTGCCTATTTGCTGGCACAAGTATGCCAGCATATTATGGGCATACTTGTGCCACCACCGGTGTCTGTCGACAAATTCAGGTAATGCTGTTACTGCGGCCGAAATGGGTTCCAAAAAAATACGCCGCAATGCCCGTATTAAATTTCAGAGCAAAAATATTACCAATATGTACTTTTTGTTGTCACTCGTCACAAAATATTCCGAGCGTGTTCTAGTCAAAGAGAATGTGTTATAGAAGGATAACTAAATAAATAAATACATCATTAATTAGTTCAAATTAATGAGAATTAATTAATGCATGCCAATCATAGTGCCTTTAAATATAAACAGCAGACCTGCATATAATTATTAGATGAACTAAATAATTGCTAAATATTATAATTTGAAATGGCTTTAGTATCAGCAGATAAAAAACATAGTAGCTTTTTAGGCTTTAATATTTGTTCATACTAAGTAGCGGCCGTGCTAGAATCTGCTGTAGTTGCATGTTTACTTACAGCAGGTTACTGCAGCAACACGACTGAGCTCGTGTCAGGGTCTTGCTACCCCTCAGTTGCCCTTCAGCGATGCTGCTTACTTTAACACTAATCACCCAATGCTCGACGGATGCGTGCCTGCGATATTAACGTAAAATACCTTCGTTTAATTTAGAAATGCTCTGATTCTACCAACCCGAGGCCGTTTAGTTGTATACGCTAGGACGCTTTTAGTGAGCTAATCAAATTCGTGCTCTGCTGTATTTGCGTGCCCGGCTGTACTTGCGTGCCCGGCTGTACTTGCGTGTCCTGCTGTACTTGCGTGCCCTGCTGTACTTGTTGAGCATGCGGGAATGAACTTCTGTAGTTCTCTTTTTTTTTCTTTGGTGCGAGACGAGGTTCATAAGGCATTTCGTCATTTTCTATTTTTTTTAATGAAGTTTGAACTTTGGATCTGCACGACATACCTCGTGGTAGTAATTTCATCATTTAAAAAGTTTTGAGTCTTGCATGTAAAACAATGACTTTTGTCTTGTATAGTTACATCAAATTTGGTGGCTGAACGATAGCAGATCGTCGTTGTGGAGCGGCATACTTTCATGAAGTATCTCAACCGTCGACATTGACTTCATGTTATAAAGGAATGAAAAGGCGTAGACTGTTTGTATATATCATGCTCCTTCGCATTACACTTTTCGAATAAGTGTGATTGATGGTCCAGGAGACGATCGTAAACTAATTCTTTGTCAAACCTTGTTCTAAAAACTGATTCTATTGAATTTTTCTTGAACGCTAAAGTGATAATTTGCCTATTGTTTTCACTCTAAATGATGTGCTACCTTGGAAACTAGAATTGAGTTCTTTGGTTCTTCTTGGAGATAGATAGCATCTATGCTGGGACGCATGATTCCAATCTAGCTTGTTGTAACCTACAAGAAACTGCTCTTAGATTCATCAAAAGTAGAAACATCTACCAACTCCTGAGAAATAGCTGTAGCAGGCTTGAAAATGTCATGTTGTTACCACACTGCGATCTTCTTTCTTTGATGTTTTAGCAGGGGAATCTGTTTTCTGTTCACATTCCCATGATTCACATTTAATATGCCGAGCTAGGATACGTTGCTCAACACTTCTTGGTCTACGTACTTTCAGTAATTACAATCATTGAAATTAACTAGTCACGATGGTAAAATTGTTGTTCTTACATCACACGACTTCAGTGATGTAAGAACAGAAATGGCAGCTGTTGTTTTGGAACAATACTCTTATAAGGTCAAACATACTTTTTGTGCATTATCAAGAGTAAAATCAAAGATAATTTTCGGACTATTTTCTTTCTGTTAGTTTTTTGTTTAGGTAGTAAAAATAGAATTTGTTTTAAATATTTCTAGTTGTTGCCTCGTATATTACTTTTTTTTACTTTAGTGAGATCTGACAGTGAACATTAAGTATTTCATCGTGCACTATGACTGGAGGTTCCTTACTTCGAGTGTCAGCCGCAGCGGCACGCCGCTTGCTGCCTGTCTCCTCAGCCCAGAAGACGTACTGCAGGAGTGTATCCCAGCGTACGTTTATTGATGTTGCTTGATTGGTGGATTTCTTTGTTCAATAGTGTGCCGTAAATATGCAACACAGTTTTGGGAAATTTCTGTTGATTTTGCGCTCCCGATATTATTATAGTTTGCACTTGCAATTTTCATTACTCGATTATGATTTTTATATATTTGAGGTTACGTAGCTTCAGTTCATTGTTGAAGAAGTTTGGTAGTGCTTTTATTTTATCTCTGACGCGAAATTCTTCGATTACAGTACATATATCAAACGACTTTGAGATTGGGGCATCCCAATTAGGGCCCCGTGTGCTCTCCTTTTCTCAACCTGTGCTGCTTCTTTGTACATTTTGTATGAACTTTTGTGACGTGTGAGAATGGATTCATATGCAATGCAATGATTAAACTAAAATGTTATAAATTCTGAAAAACTGAAGCATCTGTTCCGTGGCGGTGGAGAGTATAACAATAACTAAATGTTTCAACGTCTATTTACATTCATCGGAGTTACTAACTTATTTTGAAGACGTATTAACATAAACGTTATTATTAACACATAATTCATGTAATTCAACTCGTTTTAAAATGTACTTCATAATCAAAACAGATGTTATATTCATTCCCGCCTTATATTTCTATTGTTCGCAGTAAAACGTTTCTACAAAAGCGTGAGTGTAGCGGGCACCTCCGGCTGCTATGAAGTTAACCTTGATCATCGGAAGCTCAAGACTCCGATGGGCAATATCTTGCAGGTATGTAACAAGTTCCATGTACACATTAACAATGTACTAATTCCGTGTAAAAATGTTTGTGAATTTGTTCCAAAAATAGGTAATTTCTTTATATGTTTTTTAACACATAATGAAACGAAAAAATGATAATTTATTCCTGTGATTTTTCAATGGGAAACTTCTTATCTTGTTTGCTGGCAGATACCTAGCTACCCTCTGGCTCTGGCAGTCGCTGAAGAATGGAGGGCAGTCCGCGACATCGTTGTGCCTGGGTTCATGCATCTGGTCAGTTAGGTTTATGTTTCGTGCACGTTTAAGCCTTGTCTCGTTACATTAATGTATCATTTGTGTGATGTCTCTAAACTTGATCATTCGATGGAGTATTTTTGTTATTGTTTTTCATCAAGTGTGGAATAACGTGGCTAATTTGTTAATACCCGTGTTTGCGTATCTAGTCCTAAAAATATGAATTTTTTTTATTTCTTTTAAGTGTTATTTCTTTTAAGTGTTAAGTGAAAATTGCCACAATATGTGCCTGAGTAGTATCTCTGAAATAAGTTGTTCATTCCGAAGCAACTTTCATAGTGTTCAACGAATTTTGCAATTTTTTTCAGCATTGAGGCAAAAATCTTAAAAACTAGAGATATAAACCAGGGTGAAACTTACAGTTAAAATTTTTAATTTGTTGCTGGTCGAATAGCGTGGTGTAATTGTAATTGTAAAAATGTAAATATTTTTTTTCAATTGACCATGAACTTTATTCCACTTAATGTCGAACGGTAAACTCGGTGGAAGGGGACTATAAAATTGGAAGGAAAAGTTCAAAATGTTGCGAATTATCAAGATTGAAACATTTAAAATGAAGTAGCAGCACAATGAAATTTCGAAGTTTTTACATTCGCTAGTTATTGCGTAATGTTTACTGAATTACTATATGGGCCTCACGAATACGCCACAAAAATCGCTGCATAGGTTTGTCCTTCAGTATATATTTGGGGTTGCAGCGCTCCTCGGTTGATATGCAGTATTCCTGAGCTCTACTCGGGGAACTATGCTGACCTCGTCGTCTGTGCACGTAGGTAATTAGCGTTCCTCAGTGGTAAGTCTAGGTACTCGCTGCAAAATTAGCAACACTTATTTAACCCATTCCAAGCGGCGGAACTATATATAGATCCTCCCAAGAATGATCCCATTCAGCGGAGCGTCTATATATAGCTACTACCTTGTTTTTGGCGATACAGTTTAGCGGCTGCTACGATATACAGAGTGTGTCTAAAATAGAGGCATCTGGTACATTTGCCCAGTGTCATAAATGAAATGATGAGAACTGGTGCGTGGTAGCGGGTCAAGATAATCAGTACACGTGCTGCTTCTCTTTCTTCGCTGCCACTGTTTTGAATTGCTTTTATTTCCGTACATTTCATGATCTTCAGTTTACTTAGATTTAGTGTGTTCACCAATATGTTCTATCTTCTTTTTATAATACAATAATATACACATTTTCGACCATGTCTTCTCGTAAAAGAAAACTATACTTAGATAATTAAGGTTATGTCAGTAGATTATTGCAGTTCTCAGAACGTTTACCTGGTGATCTGTAGAATGATCCGTAAAGTATGCCATCTTTCATGCTTTTACATGCTATATGTATTCAGTTTAAATTAACAAATTGCCATTTTTTCATGCTCAGTTTAAGAATTTCATTTCATATTTGCTGAAATAATGTCATTTTTGATCTCCTCGGTTTAAGAGTTTCATTTTTAATAAATAAAATATCTATTTTTTGTTACTAAACACTATTTTTGTATAAATGAAATGTATAAATATATTTTTACCAACTAGCGTAGTGATGTTTGTAGTATTTCTTTCAGATTCTTATGTGATCGGTTTAAGAGTTTCATTTCAAATTTGATAAGGTCCTATTTTTATAGCTATAGGATAGTCGCTAACAGCGGTGATGACTATATACATATAGACGGTTACAATTTTTGTAGATTTTAGCAGGCACCCTACCGCTGGGAATGGGTTAAAAATACCTTTGCAGATTTAGGTTATCTTTTTCTTTCATTCTTCTACTTCTTTCCCTTTCGTTGGAAAGGCGTGCTTAAAAACTCCTGCACGAGTTTCTACTTCATACTTAGTTTTTAGTGTTGAAATCGTCTCTACTTGTTTAAGGATATTTTTGTTAAGGGAGGCGGTGGTTAAAATCCAATGTATCATAATATGTAATGTGACCGTACACTAAACATTGTTTCAGGGTTTAAGTTATGAATTTATAGATGCATAACCACCGCATGAAAGAAAATTCGTCTATGCGCATTCGTGGGAGAATCTTGTAACAATTGTGCTCTGCATTTTCATGGCTGATATTAGTGTGTCTTATCAGCATCGATATTGTTCACCAGACTGGCTTATCATATACGGTTGTGGACAACCCAGATCGTCTCAGCAAGTGGGATATGGTCGACAACTTGCTCGAATTTCTTCCTACTGATACTGTACTGTTCGCTGATGAGGTACGTATTTTCATTGTTTATAATCTTTTAAGTGCATCTCATAGTTGAGTACTATCCTTCTTCGAGACGTCTTTTTCACTGAAAACATTTTTCTCTCATGTTCTATTTTAACCTAATCTGGTAGCAGCGCTGTTGCGTTATTTTCATTAGAATTTTTCTCTCCGCCATAAATACTCAAGAGTTTGAATTATTTTTCAATTATGACTCCAAATTTATGTTGTGAAATGATATTAGTCTTAGCTTAACGCTTGATAGGTTAAATCTCCGCACCGTATTCTAAGAAAAATTGAAGAACTTGTTTGCAAGATATTGGTATGTTGCATATATCCCATAATAGAAGCTCAAGTGCGTTATTTTCCTCTCGATTTAAAGAACATATCCAAATCAATGTTTCTTGCAATGTCATCACTTTCAGTGCACAGCTACTTCTTCATGTTTCGTTGTTTAAACCAGTTTACATCCGTTATAAAAAAGGTTCCCAACTTCTCTCTGACCTTGTACCCCTCCAGTATTTCGACAAATGAACATGTACCCCTAAATTTTATGACAGAAAAGTGACTAGAAAAAGTTAAATTCTACTGATTTTTTTATAGAACTTTTAGGTGTCAAGAACTGTAAACTAACATTAAGTGTACCCCTTTAGATAAGCAAATATACTCGTGGGGTACATGTACCCCTGGTTGGGAACCCCTGCGTTATACTGTATCAAATTTTATAATTATATTCCATTATCCAGCTTTGTTATTCACTGTCTACGTGCTCTCAGAACAGTGAACAGTTCAGCGCCGTGCAGGAAGAGAACTGGTGGCCCATATTACAGTGGTTTAAGAAGCGCTACGACGTCAGCATCGAACCTTCGACAGACATCGTCCCAGCAGTCGTGTCCGACGAGGCACTCGGAAAACTCAGGCGCTACATCCTATCATACAACCACTGGGCGGTCGCAGGTGGGAAATAATTTTTCTTCTAGTTTATGCATCTCTTGTTTTAATACACGTCTTGAGACGGCGTAAAGTTATTAGTTTTGTCTCTAGGTATTTTAATGGATTCGCTGCACAAGGGGGGATATATTGGAGAGTGGGCTCAAATGCATTTCTCACAGAAGATAACTCGAAGTGCAACAACTGCAAATTGATGCGGCATAGAAAGTTAAGAGCGGAGGACTGCATGTTCAGGGCTACCGATGTGTCGTGTGTCGTATCTTCATACCATAAACCTGTGAAATCTTTCATAAAATCTAAATATTTTACAATTTTCTTTTAAAGTTTGTTAAATAAGTTATAATTTGTAAAATATTAGGCCTGTGCAGTCTCGTTTACCTGCATTAGGAAGTCATTTGGATATTGACATCTTAAATAGTTAAAACTTGTTTTCTAAATCTATGATGAAAAATTGATGGCGTTTATGATTTACATGTCACTGGTACGTAAAGGTTGAAATATTTTACTTCAAACTATTTATTAATTATGTGAAAATTTGATGGTATTGTAGGATTAAAACCTGCTCGTGCACCGGTAGAAGTATAGATTAATTCTGTGGTTGTATAGTATTACCTGCATAAGATAATGAAATATAAATTTCTAAAATAACTGTAAAATTTAAAGTGGTTAAGTGTAAATTTTGGCTGTGATGTCATTATTATAGCCAATATTTTACAAATTGGGTTTCGTGTTAGAATAAACATTTTTTTGTATCTGTTGTTCAACAATTGCAAAAAAGTATTACAGAGTTGTTTCACATATGAAACCCTGCAGGTAAAGTACTGCGCTTATTTGAACTTGATTGTACTTGTGAATATTTCCATATTTGTCTCGGTTAATTATCTTTTCTTGGGTGTTCACTGTTCAATTAACATCTAGCTGGAGCTATCGTATGTTTCAAACTTCACGTTTTAGCAAGTGCCATCATTTTCCAGGGAAAAAAAACGAGAACCTAGCAAAAATAGTAAACACTTTTTACATTGGAAAAACCACAGGTGTAAATATAAACGCTTTTACATTTTAAGCTTTAAACCCTGTGTTCAACATACTTATTTTGATTAGGTAGTGGGAAAATAATTTTGATAAAAAAATAAGGTAGTTAGCAGAAGTTTAAGATTAAAATTATAAACTATTCTGAATGTATTATGACTCTGCCAGGTATACTCTACGGAACAGAAGCTTTGAAGTCCCTTATTTTGACGCTAGCTGCGACGGAGAGGCAAATTACGGCGAGAGACGCCGTCAAGCTCAGCAGGCTTGAGAGCGATTTCCAGGTGAGGCCTACAATGTATGATTTAAGTATAGGTGCAACTGAAATTATTTACTTTTTGTAAGACACCGATCGATGTGTTGGATTAGTCACGTATTTGTATTCAAAAGGTTTTCAATTAGGACGTAATGTTTACTTTGAAAGGTTTTGTTAAGACTGCGCTACCAAGTTGATTAGTTTTTCATAATTTTGGTGCAATTATTTTATGATATGAAATGGACCAATGAACTAGAATAGAATAGAATAGAATAGAATGAGGCTATAGGAACGAACCTTCTGGCCCATTCTTGGGTCGGATAATTTCTTCGATAATTATTCGGTTGTTTTACCCAAGTCCCATGCCGTATTTCTAGCCGCGTCAACCATGTCGGCAGCGGGATTCGAACCCGGGTCTTTCCGCTCGCAAGCAGACTCGCTCACCAGTCGACCAAGCTGGTGTCTTAATAGACACCATAGAATAGAATATAATAGAACTAAATAGAATAAGCTATTCTCATACCTCGCAAGAATGTGCTTCAGATTTGTTCTGTAGGTTGGTCAGTGTGCAACGAACAGGTTAGTTTTCAGAAACAATTATTCAATGTCATGCATACTTATAAAGCGAACAGGGATCTAACCATCTCTGTGCATTAAGCGTGACTCGAAGGGTTTTTGAACCTGACGGCTGAAAATGCTCTCCACACTAATAATCTCTTTTCAACAATAGATGTAAACATTTTTATTTTTAGCGTTATATTTCTCATTATTTTTGTTTACAGACATAAATTTGTATACTATTTGGAAACATGGAGCTAGAAGTTAGAATGTAGGAATTATGCCAATCAGCTTCATGGCTTTTGAGGCTATTGTACGTAGCCATTCTAGTCAAAACTACAATGTGTTCTGCATTCATTCTGATAATTATTTTCATTCTCAAAATTGCACACAGCACCAAAAAAACCGAGGGACAATTAGTTACGATTGCTAATCAGTTAGGGTTGCTAAAAGTTACATTAATGTCCGGGATGGCTGTATCAATTCAAACTGTTGGATCAAAGTTTGTGGGTGGTTGACTCGGTACCATGCTAGTCCTTTTTCCACATAGAAAATGCAGATAAATCTACCGAATAGTTTACTGCATATTTAAAACTACTGTAATTCTTTAAGTTTATCAATAGGGTTTGTCGTTGAGTAATATTTACATCTGTTCAACTGACACTTAAGTGGTAGTACGCCGAATAGTGAGCCACATGTTTGTAGTTTTGAGAAGCAGGAATTTATTTTGTGGGATGACAAATAGGATGTTAATTGTCACCAGCTTGACTGGTGAGCGAATCTGCTTGCGAGCGGAAAGACCCGGGTTCGAATCCCGCTGCCGACATGGTTGACGTGGCTAGAAATACGGCATGGGACTTGGGTAAAACAACCGAATAATTATCGAAGTAATTATCCGACCCAAGAATGGGCCAGAAGGTTCGTTCCTATAGCCTCATTCTATTCTATTCTCAATCTATTTGGAAAAACTCAATATCAGAATGACTATCTATTATTATTCGCTATTGCTGATGACCAGATGAATGATTTTCAAGTTTACCAGTCAATACAGAGATAACTTTCAGTATACATATTCTTGATTGTCAGGTACATAATTTTTATATCTTTTATGTATGATACTAAATTTGCTGTGTATTCTATTCCGAGTTAACATAATTACATAATTATGTAATGTGCACATAATTTTAATGTCTTTTATGCGTAGTAATAATTTTGCTGTATATTCTATTCCGAGTTTTCATATGAATAATAATCTGATTCAATGATAATCATACGTCGGTTTGTGTAGGCGCAGCACTGGGGCAGAGTTGAATGGGGCCACGACATGGACCAACGAGACATGGAGGCTCGGTTTGCAGCGGCTCTCTTCTTCATTCATCTCAACACGTCGGACCAACGTAAAATTATGAAGAAAGATGCTGCACACGACTTCAGGGCTTAAAATCTGGTAAGTAATTATTTCGTTCATAAAATATTCTTACTAATTTGTTCACCAAATGCTAAATAAGATCGTAGCAGGGTATTCTAATCTCATATTCAGTGACAAACTAAGTCACTGAACAAGTGTATTAGCATAAGTTTACATTAAAATTTAACCGATAGAAGTTCGCAGAACAGGAGGAAAAAACATAATTTATCCATACCGGTTTCAATCAGTGGGACACAGCCCATTAAAGCTGCGCCAAAGACTTACTGGCTTGTGTGGATTTTCTATTTTTTCCACTGCAGTGTTTCTCTACATTTCTACTTCCGTGTCAGCATTTTTACAACTTCCTAATTAAACTTTATCTTCAACATAGCTTTCTCGTCTGTCTGACTAGTTATATATAAACTAGACGTTGCTCGATTATTCGCTCCGTTCTTAAAACCCATCACAATTTAATGAGTAATCCAATTCCTGCCTTAGAGTAGTTTATTATTATTTGCACCTCTTTCCTTTTCTTACATACGTTTTTTCTGGCACTTCTAGAGTGTACATTGGTGAATATTCTATTGAATATTTTGAAGAAAACAATTATCCTAAATGCAATGAATGATCTAACATTAATAACCATTGGTAGTATTCAGGATTGTGGGTAAAAATAGTGAGAAGATTGCTTATTTATTAATCCGTGGGAGAGGCAATAAAATTTTATGAGCGCAAAAATTGATCTGTTGTGAGACTAGAAATGCAACTACCATTTTTGACCATTCTACTATTAGTCTTGATATATCGCCCAATAGTGCGCCCCAATTTCACCAAAAGAAAAAACTTTTAACACAAACGCGAAATAGTGCATAGAATTCTAATTTCGTTATGCTGCCGTTCTGGTTAACAAACTGCATATTAGAAAAAAATAAATGAAAAACATGATTGTATTCCACATACTTAACTGATTATTACTAGTCTGTTCTCGATCTCAATAATAAACTCTTATACGTCAACAAGTGCATCAGTATTAGGTAGTTAAATAAACTTTCATTAGTTTTACCTCAAAGAATCATACAGGTTTTTCTAATCATTTCATATTGTATATGTCACTAATAGCTACAAACCTCATGATCACAAGGACTGATCCGAAGAAAGCGATCGCACTTGAAACTTCGCTAGGGGAAGGAAGAGGATTAAAGAAAGATTGACCAACCGACTTCGCTATGCAGAGGAGATCAAAACAATACTTAGGAGATGAGAAATATGCGAACAATCGGAAACCACACAAAAAAACTGAACTACGAAAATATGTATCAATACCCTGTCATAACGACACTAAGTTACTATAACTAGGACAACGCTTATTCTCAAAACACTAAAAGGCAAGAGTTAACAGTGCTAAATAATACAACGCAAGGGTAATTTTTATTCAGAGCACGAAGATTGATTTTATGCCCAAACAATAGATCCAGCAGCGCCTCTTAAATTTGATGAACGAGTATCAATACATTTTATGAGGTAAGAATAGGTGATATTCACTTCTCTCATCGAAGACATGCCCGAGTAAACTCTTTTGTCGTTTTAAGAAAAAGTTGATATACTTTCATCTTATTAAAACGTTTCATACTTCCTTCGCAGGAGCGGGTGCAGATTAGACAGGTAAGGGGTAATATAAGGTACCGCGTAAAATATGGACAAGGTTCGTCCTAATTGCGGTTGTTGAACAGTCCTTGATATGATCTTTAGAAGATACTACCACCCAGCCATGGGCCGTCGTATTTTTGTACAAAAACGAATTAGCATTCGCGAGAAATAAGTATAGTCAATCAGCATGGACTAAAGGAAACTTTGCGCTGTAAGTAATTGATTAAAACTATATGGCACATTAAATGTTTTTTAAAAAGCCCTTTAACGACAGACATTTATATCAATAATTGCTCTACAACTATTATAAGGAGTCCTGAAACATATTTGAGGGAGATAGAGAACTGTTTAGAAACTCTTCAACGAATGGAAATACTATGAAAAGGCTTTATATGCAACAGAGCATTAGTTCTGTTACATGCAATGAGTTGTGCTAGTAACCAAAATTAATGAAGAATGCCAGAGGGTCCCTAAAAATAATGTAACTCAGATTGAAGCTTGGCCCCGCACCTTTTTTTTTGTGGAGTATCGAGAGAGAAGGAAGTGGGTAAGCTGTGGTAATGCAACCAGTTTCCAATAAATGACAATGGGATGCAATATCATAAAAAATTAAAACTTATGAAATGGCCTTTACGACGATTTCTTCCATCAATTTACGATAACAATTGAAGGGTGGAAAACACTAGTGGACTACTTGCATTTTTTCCCACAGGAGAAAATGCAAGTTGTCCACTAGTGCTGTCCACCCTTCATATAGTAAACTACTGGATCGTAATCGCCTCTGTCAGCGCTGTGTTAGCGACAGCACGGGAGTGGACTACTTGCATTTTTTCCCGTGGAAAATATATTATATTTACCATGGGGAAAAAATGCACGTAGTCCACTAGTGCTTTCCACCCTTCAATTATGCTTCAATTGCTTACATTGTCCCATATTGAATCGCTTCTTTCTTTTTATAGCAATGAACTGGTCAATTTCGACATCACAACCCCATGGAGAACCTTACCTAGATTTAGGCAAACATATGACTATTAATATTATAAAAATTTTAAATGAACTCGACCAGTTTAAATTCTAAACCATACATGGGCTAAAAAATCACTTACTACAGCCAAGATTTGATCATTACGATATTCTACAACTCTGGTTACCCAATGCAATCCACACATTGTCTTGGCGATAAACACTTTGGAGTCAAATTTTCTCAACCTAGAAATGTTTTATACGAGCTATATATTAGCTCATATTCGTGCTACACAGACTCACTGAATCACAGTCAAACATATATCCCGACATAATTACTTAGCTCTCATTCTACTCAGTTCATCCATAGCTTCAGGTGGGTATGCGTAATACTGAAACCAAGTGAAACTCTCATGAAATAAATTAGAAGTAGCATACTCTCATAACTTAGTAGTGACACAATCACGTTACTTTCTCCGATACACCAGTGACTGGTCAAGGACAAGAAAACTTTACCTTAAACCTGCGACTGTTGTCACCAGCACTCTAAAGCTCGCTAGCTTAGCTTACGGTGCAGTCCATGTCGCCGTCCTGAGGGAAGCATGGGAGGGAGCACACCACAGCCCGCACCATGTAGCTCATCGTGCCTGCACACCAAATCGAGGTAATCGAGTTCAAATTAGCGGCAAAATAATTGCAACATATATAATACTTTTTTAACCATACGAAATTAACGCAACGTTAACACGTAATGAACTTGAATAACACAGAAATCCCTCGTCTATCGTGGGTGTTACGTTCCGCGACCACCTGCGATAGGTGAAAATCCGTGAAGGAGCAGCATCATACTTATTTTATTAATTTACTTTACATGCACATGTAAGACGAGAGAAATTTCTGTCTTCGACCGTTTGAGGTTGAACACATTCATATGTACAGTTGTCTCACTATATTACCATGTTCTTGCGAGAGAAAAAATATGGTAATTGAGAGTTGCTGTCCCTGCTTTTATTTTTGAACGAACATGGTCTTGTATCAACTCATGGCATCGCCGATAGCATTGCAGAAATGCACCGCCTAGGATACAGAACACAATGCTGTGATTACGTAGGTGTCTCCCACCCATCGACCAATCTGCTGACCATGTACGCCGTTAAGACCCGCGATGCACTGAATCCGCGAAAAGTAAACAGCGACATAGCGAGAGAGTACTGTACATAACAAATCTTACAGCTGAGCGTGCATATCAGATAAAGCTTTAAAAATCCCATGAGTTTACTTTTAGAATGAGCATTGCCAAATTTTACCGAGTTCACACGACCAAACCCATTTTTATCGTGCTACAAATATATTTGTGAAGTACTGAAATTACTACATTATAGAGTACGTCCGTACGCTCAATTGGTCTCACGGTACAAGGGTCTCGCATTCGACAGAGAATGTGATTGAGAAAGCTGAAAGCAAAGGTTAGCCTAACCTGAGAAATTTTCGCTTAATTTTTGGTTGAAGCGAGAGTAATAATTAAGAGGGACAGAACGTCATCAAAGCAAACTGGCGAGCACAGGGCACACATACGAACATAACTTGATCTTGAAAAGAAACTTCGGAATCGTACCAACCACTTCACAAAAGCGTTAACTCCCCTTAGATATGCTGCAAGATAATCCAACGTGTTTTTTTTATAACCGGTCAGCTATTATATTAGTCTCGTATTATCTTGAGCTACAGACAAACTGCAGAGATTCGAGAGCATGAAGGACGCTGATCCAGCACAACCACATCTCAAAGTAGAGCATATAACGCTCGTGTTTTGAAAAGACGTACCAAAGCTGCCTGAAGGAGCACTGTCGTAGAAGTGAGCGCAGACGTAGGCCGCGCCCTCACAGATGGGGCCTCCACTGGGTGTGCTGTCCTTCTTGTCTCTCGCGCAGCACATCACAGCATCGCCGTCTTGTTGCCGCTACCAAAGAACATAATTCAGCTTATTTTGACAATGGAGTGATGTATGCACGATATGCACATCTATCAAAGCATGTTCAATATGAACACGCTTTGAGCAACAAAACTAATGAAATTTACGTAGGATTGCAAGGTGCAGCCCTGATAGTTTCAGGTTTATATAGATTAGTTGTGACGGAGTATAGCAATAGTAGAAGATTTAGCATAGAAATGACAGATTACTGATCGAATTTGAAATCTAGTGCAATAATAAAAAATGTGAGTAAAAACAAGAACTCATATTTTAGGACTGAGGATGTTGCACGACTAAATGCGAGTTTTAATGGAAAATTGACATGAATTTAGAAGTTTTGAATATTTTGGTCGTGTATTGTTGCAGGTGGGTTTCAAGACAATATAAGCAGGCAAGATAAACCAAGCACAGAGAGCATCAAGTCTCCACATTTACATCGTTACGGTAAAGAACGAGAAATTTCAAAAGAGAATGAGAGAATAAGCAAAATTACCAGTGATAGTGAGCTGCTGTAAATACCACAATAAAAGAATGTCAGTGCTGCATGAAAGTGGTCAGACTTCGAGACTCTCTCAACAATTGAGGTTTCAAGCATTAAACAAAGAATAAGAAGTCAAACAGAGATCCCACAGGGGCGTATAGTCTGATATCAAAAATTTTCACAACAGTACATGAACACATTATAAAATTCTCTGTCAACTTTATAACTCATCGCTTTTCCACCATTCAGACCAAAATGATAAGATCTCTCTGGTGTATGCTTTGCAAGTCAAACTAGCACGAGTAGACGGCATATCTAACAGCTTAGCTTATAAGAAGACCTGTTAGGTAGTGTGAATTCACACATAATATAGTTTATTTTGTCTAATCTTCGTTGATAGGAATTAAATTGACTATAAAGATTAAATTCGCTTCTGCACTTTTCTAGTCCCTCAAACATTTACGAATGAAACAGTGTTTTAACCCTTTCGCTACTGTTGGGTCAATATGTCCGAAACAAATTTAAAGATCAATCCCTTCAGTCCCATATTCTAAATGTTTCGTTCAAATTACAACAAAATTACATAGAGATAAGTAAATATAGGTGGTAATTTTGTGCAATATTTTGATCAGTATGAAAATAATTTGGTCATGAAAGGGTCAAAAGTGATAAAATTAAGGATCTATGAAATAAAATACATTTATCAATTTCACCCATGGTACCATCAGATCCTGAATATTTATTCCTGAATACAGTCATAAAAAATATTCAGGATCTGATGGTACCATGGGTGAAATTGATAAATGTATTTTATTTCATAGATCCTTAATTTTATCACTTTTGACCCTTTCATGACCAAATTATTTCCATACTGATAAAAATATTGCACAAAATTACCACCTATATTTACTTATCTCTATGTAATTTTGTTGTAATTTGAACGAAACATTTAGAATATGGGACTGAAGGGATTGATTACCAAATTTGTTTCGGACATATTGACCCAACAATAGCGAAAGGGTTAACTCGCCTTAAAGTTAATTAGCATTGCAAACCTGGTCCTGTAAGAAAATTGTATTGGCGACGTGAACGATGGCTTGCGCAGAGATAAGGTCGCCCAACCATTCGACCAGCTGCTGCTCCGCCACCAAGGACACCACCATCAGTGCCTGTTGCAGGGCAAATTTATTTACGCTGCTGAAGAACCGTAGTACTTCTTGTCGAAGATGGTGCCTTAACTCGTTATTCTCTCATTAAAAAAGTTGAATAAAGACAAGCATGGACTTGTACGAGTAATAGAAGTTTTGAAGTGAACCATTAGGCACATGAACGAGAAAGAGAAAAAAATATAGCAAGATCGCGGGAACGGAGAACCAATATACAGTGGACTAGCGAAAGTTTCGCTGAATATGTACTAGGTAGCTCTGAATTTTTTTGACGAGCTCTAAGTAAATAAAGAAAGTGAGTGGCCTAGGATACCTGCAAACTTGAAAAAATGTTTCTATCGTTTTAAAAAACTTGTCGAATATGAAGTACAACAATCGTTGTTCCATAATGGTAAGCACAACTTATTGAGATTCGAAATACTGAACACACGTTCACCAAAATATAGGTACTTCTCAATCCAGTTCAATAATTTAGTACCTCGACTACAAGCTGACGATACTCAGGCTGGGGGATGGTGTTGAGTACAGTTTCCACCTCGAGGGCGAACTTGAGCTCATTAGCGGTCATCTCCTGCGTCAGCGTTCGGGGGATCACCTTTCCTTCGATGTCGATGCCGTTACACTGCAAGCAAAAACACGAAGTGAGTGAAAAATTAGTTCCATTTTCAAATGCTTAAAATGATACTCTACAAAAGAAAATATAACAATTAAATAAAGTACCTCTAAACCAACCTTTTACGAAAACCCGCTACCTGAAAACCTATTACTTAAACTCGACAGTTGAAAGTCGAGAATAATTCAAGTTCGTAAGGGTACAGCCTCAAGTTTTTTCCAAGAATTAGGCGAAAAATCTCTGTTATTTATGTGCCCAAACACTGACTAGAAGAACATTAGCATACACACTAGATCAGAAACTTTCGTTTAAGACAGTTCGCAACGCAGTATTTTTTATAATATTGTTAAGAAGTACCTAACTGTACTCTTTACCAACAAAAGTTTTGAATTCGCTAGCTAAAAATCAAACACAGTTGTGCAAAACTGATGCATTTTTCGTGATCTAGGCACGAATATATGCATACAGATGAAAATATTTGTTCATAGACGGAAAAAATTTCATGAAAAATCATTGTCCTTTAATTGCACAAAAACTGACCGGAAGTACATTAGCACTTTGACGCTTGCCTCAGTTTTCCAGTTTGATCCAATTAGCACAGACGTCTATAGACGTCGTAACTAGACCTGGCACAATAACCCCTGGACTTGAGGAGACGTCAATGCAGTGTGTTTCTACATAGGGTTGCTGGAAAGATGCACCATTTGTACCAATTTTCAATTTCAACTAAACTGGCATGACGGCTATGGACGTCGTCGAGCGTCAATGTGTTAGGAAAGAATGAGGATGCCAATCGTTTACGGCATATCCTCTCTGTTTTGATGTGCGCGATTATACACCGTTTATATTTACTTCATATTTATCTAATAAAATCTTCAAATGATGCTCCGCTTACCTTAGAAAATAGTTTTCCCGACTGTTTTTTTTCCAGTCGTGCATTTGAATAAACACTACACTCAAGAGTTAAGAGAACTCACACAGTTGACATGAATTCTCAAACAAATAAATACCTCAAACTTGCATCAATACTTTCGTTGTACCCCATTTCTCGTTTTGCCCCACGTGTGGAGCGGATTGTTGGTCAGTTGGCATGTTTAGACTGTAGCTAACCCGCCCTACTGACCCTGCTTATGAAATTTACGATCTTTATTGACCCTGTTTAGAAGCCTTTTTAACCCTAATTAGGATCGCTTCTGACCCTGTCTAGCACGTTTAGGAGCCCTACTGACCCTGTTTTGCAAGTTTATGATCATTATTGACCATGTTTAGCAAGTTTACGATCCTTATTGACCCTGTTTGGACGTTTAGGAGCCCTTCTGACCCTGTTTAGGATCCCTTCTGACCCTGTTTAGGATCCCCACTGACCCTGTTTAGGATCCCCACTGACCCTGTTTAGGATCCCCACTGACCCTGTTTAGGATCCCCACTGACCCTGTTTAGGACATTCCACATGTTCTTGTAAAAGTCCCGCGGTACTCTGTTGAGCGCGCCGTCCAACCGCCGCCTCCGCAGCCACTGACCAGCTCGGTCTCTCACGCCCTCAATGTCGGTCTGCTCAACGTCATCACGGCGTCCGCTCGAAGGGAAGTTCGAGTTCGTCAGGAAACTCCCCATTGCGCTTTTCTGAAGCAGGACATTAAAAGATTATACAGTTGAATTGAATGGAAATCCATTAACTCGGGGAAATTTAATGGGAATTCTCGCAGACATGACATTAGTTATCCACACTTCGCGTGTTTCATTCTTTGAACATCATTGTACCTCAAAACTTTTCAACAGAATAGAAAGTTTGTGCTTTATAGGTGCTAAACATACTGGTTCATAACCAGTATGTTCAAACATCAAATGTTTTCATCATGCCTAATAACATGAATAGGCCTTATCTTAAAATATTTATAACATTTGAAAAATTAAGCTGACTGGAAAAATCTCTAAAACAATGTTGCGTTCCGTTAAATTTTGATAAATACTCAAAATTGTTTTCATAATGGTTTTCTAATCAAATAGAAATTTTGCAAGTAATAGAATTATTATATCGTTTTATATAATCGTGAAATCAATTACGCAAAAATCATACAAAGACACTATGTAGAATGCATAGATGCATGGTACAACATTTTAGATACCAATTAACTAGAAAAGTATCAGAACTAGAAAAATTATCATAATCGTCTTGCTAACAATCAATTAATCCTGAAAATATCTAATTACAGAAATTTCGAGAGTAATTTCGCTCAAATGTTGTTTACACCAATAAAATCTAGTATCAAAAGGTTTATAGGAACCTGGAGATTAGATGAAACTATCTGGTTAATTTGAAAGAGATCAGAATATCGTCCATGCTCAGGAAGAACCCGTTCACCGAAGGCAAATGTTCTTTTCTAGAGGAAAATGCACCGTTACACAGAGTTCCTACAGTCATAAAATGCTATGACGAGTAAAAACTTGATACTTGACCTAGCCTCCATATATGTCCGATTTCCAAATAATTTAACACCTGCAGTCCTTGTTAAACATCACTAACGTCGCCTGTACACAACCTAAAGCAGATGTAACTAGAATATTAGCTGAAAATTTACCCGCATGAAGTTCAGAAGTTTTAAATGTATTTAGAGGCTGCTAGAAGCACTACAAGTTCAGCTCACAGTCAGGTGCAATTCATTTTTGGATTCGACTGGTTTTCCAATTGCTTTACAATAACTTAGACTGAGACTTCTCAAAAAAAAAGACTCGCCGCAGCACATGGGTTTAATGTCGTGATCAATACGGAGGCCGACAAGCTTTCGTCAATTTAGAATTCTCTTAATGGTGAAACGGAACAAAACATGGCTTCGTTCAACATCTATAGAGGATTCACATAATTAAATGCACATACCTGTGAGCTAAAACACGCGAACAAGTTTTCAAATAGAAATGCAAATAATTGTACGTAAATAGAATACATCCTGCCTTGAAGCCTAATATTTACTTTCAAATTGTGTAGAATCATAGACAAACGACCAACAATGGATCGTGAGATTGTAACAGTGCGCTACCTACAACTTCTGATACCAAAAAATTTATGCACAATAAAAAGGTCAGAATCATGAAGAAGGCAATATGAGATTACAGTAGAAAATCTGTGAATGCTGCCAGGGGCCACAATGAAGAATAATGAAACGATTCTAGATAAACAGTCAAGAGGCAAAGGGAACAATAGTAATGAAACTATTCTAGATAAACAATCAGGGAGCAAAGACAATAATAAATGATACTGGAGGGAGCATTAGCAGACCCAGGGATGCACTACCAGAACACCCAAATAGATCACACGGAAGTAAGGCTACCATATCAAAATGCTGCATGATGCAACATCATACAAATTATGAATAGATGCATAGGTTACCAGGCGACTGGTAAACCATGCAAAACGGAGCATTACGCAGTCAAGGGAATGCTGACCAAAGTCACAGATGGACACTCGACTGATTAAGGGAATAATCATAAAAATTTAGTAATGCAAGACAAAATAACAAGATGCAGGAGGAAATAATCGTACAAAGATATACTCGGGGGAAATAAACAGAAACTTTACCTTCTCGGGGTGTAGGTTGCCCTGCAGCAGTGAGCAAAAACAAGAAGCGTTCGGTTAGAAAAAAGAAAAACAATATTGCACCTTATTGAGGAAGAGTGTAAAAACTTATAATTGAGTAAAATTTTAGATCAAACAATTCAAAAATATTTATCCGATAAAATAAACAAAAAACTATGCATCAAAGTAGCAGCTATTGTTAAATATCGCGCTGCAAAACAGTTCTGATATATAAAACAACTTTTAACCTAACCTGCCGTAAAGTTCTCTCAGTTTCTAGTTATTCTAGAAAAAAGAACTCAAATGACGTTAAGTGCAGTATTTTACTAGTAGTCAAGCTGAAAATTAAGCTTATTTAATCACATAGTGAAGTTAACTCAAGAATCGCAGGGACGCTTCGTCGAATGAAATACGCGTCCGTAAGAATCCCTGAAAAATCAGTGCAAGTCAAGTTTTACTGCTTTCCGTACTTGATAAGTGACCATTACTATTAAAGAATAGAAAAAATGTAAGGTCAATTTATGAACAGTGAACGAACATTAACTACGTCTCAAAAAATCATCCCACCTCTAAAAAAACATCTCAAATACAATTCGCAAATGAATCTTGAAAGTGCCATCCCATCCTTTGAAAAAGTAAGCACTGGTCAACCTCAGAGTAAGCAAACATTTCTAAAGAAGGTGGCGGATATTAGTGCACATTGCTTGGTAATCTAAGGGCGATAAATAACCAAAGAGCTCACTAGCCTCACCTTGCTCAGCTTCGTAGACTTGCTGCTGATGAAGTAGGTGCCACTGCGAGCTGCCGAAACAATGCTACATTATAATGCGTTAATTGATCGTTTACACACAGGCCTACAACAATTTGAGTCAATTATAGTTCGATAAACACACGAAAACAAATCTCGATAAAACCGGGCCATGCCTTCTGGAAAGAACGGAAAAAATGATAAAAAATGAAAAAAATTGAATCAAACTAAGAGAGTAACTATAATTTATGAATTTGTGGACGCAATGTTTTTTTAAACCAAACGGCCAGAGGAAGTTCAGTTTGAGCTGGTAGTTCCGAAAACTAATACAGTTAATGTTGAGTTTGTCCGTATAAGAAAAAATGTATATTGAATTTCAAGGACACGCTAAACGTAGCTTCTGTTAAGTAGAAGTAAAATATTAGCAGTGTAGTTTCATGTATGCGAATAGAATAAACCGCTCCAAGGTCAAATAATTTACTTTCATATGGACTAAGTCACTAGTCGCACGCAATTAAAATAGCAATCCTAAAGACGAATTTTTCAGTGGAAGAGCAAGCAATATGCTGAAAATGTGAAGGGTCTCTTCAGCTCGCATGAACACAATGCGTACATAAAAAATTATCTCCTATTGCTACACAGGCAAAGCAAACAATTAAAGTAGATTAGGAGTTTATAAAGGAACCATGACAGTGACGTATGGAGTACAACATCGCAAATTTCCCAGCATCAAAAATAGTGTTCTGCGCCAGACGTACAAGACTGTGATGGAGATTAGGTTACACTAGCAATAACACGCACTGTTTCATGTGTATACACATACAAAGCTGTATTGTGCATACACAAAAATAGTTAGCAAAGTGTGTGTAGCAAAATGCAAGTTTGAAAATACGAAGAGCAGAGACAACAATAAAATATTAAACAGGGACTAGACACAAACAATGGGGGCACATGCAGATAAAATTAACTGACGCTACAATATTAATTTCAAAGATACAGCGTCCTTTATAAACATGGAGAAAAACGTGACGTCTTTTCCATACGGCAGATGCATTTACATTTCGAAAACAGCACCGCAGTAGGCCATGTAAAAAGCTGGATCTACCGCTTGTACAAAAGTGACGTAAACTAGATCTACTAAGTGTACAAAAGCGACAAAAACTGGATCTACTGCGTGTACAAAAATGACGAAAACTGGATCTACTGCGCGTACAAAAGTGATGAAAACTCGAACTACAGTACAGTGCGTATGAAAGTGAACCAAAGAGCCTAGAGAAAAAGTAGATATGAACATGCGAGCAAAAGTGAGCAAAAGTGAGCAAAGCACGGAGACGAGCGGTATCAGCTGCAGAGGGAACTCACCAGCACCCACCACGGCCGCCTTGTGCTTCACTGCCAGCATGGAGCGAGAGGCAGTGTTAGCAGCGTATGCCATACAAGGCAAACACATTCAACCAAAGTGAAGAAAACGCAACGAAAATAATGGGTTAGAGCACAAATTAACGGACGCAAGGTAGAAATTAAAACTAGTTATATAATGCAGTAGTTAATTACGTTTGAATTGATGGTTCCTATTTTGACAAAAAAAGAACTTCAAAGCAAAGTTCATGAGAAGGAACTAAGGACTTCTATGTGACAGAAACACCACAAAATGTATCTGAATTAAGGACCATTTTAATGAAGATTATCTTCTTCCCTTTCTAATTAACGGGCCTCCAGAAAAGCACTAAGTCTAGGATTTATACAGCTTTAAAATTAATTCGATTCACATTTGTGAATCTGATCATTTTTAGGCATGAACATGACGAGGCTAGAGTGAATTTTGTGTACAAATTGGTAAAAGGCGATCAGATCGTAAGGAATAAACTCATCAGTATGTCTCAAATTGACACAGAAGAATAATGACACAGAATATTGACACTATGTTCAGCTGAGAAAGTTTTGGACTGAAACAGAACCATTTCTTACTAGGTCTTGATCAGCTTTGTTGTAGAAGTTCAGATATGTTCTTAATAATGCAATGATCACTCAATATTGCCTTATTTTTACGGCCGTTATCCCCAAAAAATTACTTTCTATAGTCTGGTGAATGTACTAAAATAAATTCATGTTTCGTCATGAAAATCATTCTGAAAATTACCCTTTCATATTTCAATACAGTTATTTGCACAACACGCCATCCAATCACGAAGTAGAATACACATGGAGTTGTCTTCTCATGCGCCTATCACACAAATGAGAAAATGATTAAATCTAGAGAGCTAACTTTAACACTTCACCAATAAATTTTCACAACCAGTGTTTCAGCATCAGCGGTAGGTACTTCAAAATCGCTCAGATGAAGTCGAATTCTTCAGTGAAGATAAGAACGAACAATTCTATGTTCGATGACCCGATTACCCAAAATCGACTACATTCAAGGGCATTCAAGACTCTAGTACCGATATGCGACTGAGACTGAAAACATTCATACAACACAGTTTACATTTAAGATAAGAGCTGATCACAAAGTCTAATTTTTTATTTGCTTCACTTATTGCTTTCATCGGACAAAACTTGCCACCCAAGAATAAAGCCCCGCAAAATTTTTTTACCTGATCCAATGTTGAACTCCTGCCCGGCCATGATGTGGTGCAGCAGGTTCTTCATTTGGAAGGGAGACAAATTGAGCAGGTGATCCGAAGCCTGATCTTTGCTGCACAGTATTGTGCGAGCTAACTCCAAGGCCATCACCTGTTATTAATAAAAAGATTTAATAACATTGAATTCGTACTATTTATTCAAATGATTGAGAACGAGGTTAAATAAAAGAGCAAAAGAGAGCAGGATTTGTTCTAAGGTCTTGTTGGGGGGGGCGGACAAGATTTCGGACAAGAAACACGAAATAATTACGAGAAAAATGAGATATTCCTACAAAATGGCTAAAACAACACTGTTCAAGAAAAGAAAAATGAAGATATGTGAATAAGTTCGACACTGGAAAAAAAGTTTAGGTTGTTTCGGTTCACTGGCCTCTATTACAACAAGAAACCCGTGCTCCAAAGGAAAGCAACACTCTTACTAAATAAAACCAAATATCTAGCATACTGAAAATGTGGGTCTGTTCTACCCGTCTTGACATTTCTCCGAACGATCCATGAGCGAATGAAAGAAGGAATTACAGGCCAGAGATCATTATGAAGCATTTCGACCGATCTAGTGTGAAATGATGGCTGCAGCAGAGTCGTTATAATTGGACTCGGTCGTACGTTTATAAGTATAATCTAGAGCAGATAGTTAAGTGTTGAAATGGTAGACATGTGAAAAATTTAAAGAGCCGCGTCTGGCATCTATAAAAATGGAAAAAGTTTCAGCATAAGAAATCAGGAACAAGTTGAAGAACGGCGTGGGAGAGCTACATTGAGATTTGAGAAAATGGGTGAAATGAAAGGGGTACAGTGTGCCAGAAACAGATAAGGTTAGTAGGTTGATGACTATATGTAGATGCAGCCCGGATATACCTGGACTAATTTGAAGAGTTTAGGCGCGAAAAGGAAGGCAGGAAGAGACGCAAGGGGCAAACCAGCAAGATGTGTCGAACCTTGAGGCTAAAATTTGTAAGCCAAATCATTCCCTCAAAAACGCCTTTAAGGCAATGAAACACAAATGAATGTCTTTGGTAAACCTTTCTTTTCATGGGAGAAGAAATGTCCTTACAGTTTCAGTGTTCCTATACCTGTCTATTGCGATGAAAATAATTCCTAGTAGACCACAATTACTTCGAAGAACACTTGGGCCTTTACCTTCACATACATTCTACGTGCAATTTCTATAAGAAGAGCAATGCCGATTGAAAATGAATATTGGTTAGCGTGACATTTTTCAACTCAAAGTTAAGGACTACTGGAGATAACATACGGGCAATAAGAAACAAGATATTGAATGGCAACAGCAGTCAGTGATAGAGGGAATGTTTGAGTCTCCACAAATCTCCCTCTGTTGTGTACTGTCTATAGCACTTTATTTGAAAACAGCGTACAACAAATCATTGTGCTGAATCACTGAAGCAAGCCGTTGAAAAATAAATGACACGAAGACTTTTTTTATATGGCATGTTTTTTTTCAGAAGAGAGACGAACGTTAACCTTCACGTTAGCACAACTAGTCACCGGTCGCTAAACTGCGACAAAACAAATGAATGGGTAAAGATAATGCCCACGTTGGATCCCCGCCACTATGTAAATATCGCGCCTCAGGCAACTCAACCAACAAAATCCAACATAAAGAGATGAATTAAACATTCAGTGAAATAGATCAAAAGTGTAATGATCTAAAATACTAAACAAGACCTTGTGAAACTATGAAGCCCAATGAACCGTAGCGACGGAGCTGAAGACTCACCTGAATGATAAGTCCGACTCTGAGTCGCAGCATCTCTTGGAAGAGCTCAGGCTCCGTCCTGATGAACATAGCCAGGTACACCAGCAGCTCCTGCAACACTCATAACAGTCACACTCTCATTTTGTAAGCACACATCAAAATATTAAAACGTGGTGTGTATATATCTATCATTTAAATATTGTTCTTAGAGGAATGGTGGCTGCTGCTATAAAAAATAGGATTGAAATTGAAACTAAAAATGACAAGAATGAATAATAAAGAAATGATTCAATGGAGAGGTTAGTGACCCCACTGAGTTTAGATGAGATCTGCCGTTGAGTTAACATCCATCACTCTTGGTACGTAGCAATAGACAATGTTCATTATCTGAACCTCGACCCACAGGTCGCCACTGATTTATTCACATAACTCACATAGTACAGCTACAGTCAATTCTAATTATTTGATAGAAAAATGCCTCTATCTTCTGAATGCGAACTTCAGAATTAGAAATCACCAGTGTTCTCATATTGAACTAAGTTTTATCTTTAACAAGACATATTTCAAAATAAGAAAGTTTATTTGTGGGTTCAGATTTTGTTCAATATAAGCTATATAAAACTCAAGATAGTAAACCTCGGTAAGCGTATATATCGTGGCGCTCACAATATGAAGTAAATAGAGCATGATCACGGAATATTATGCAAGGATTCAAGGAACGAATTTTGTGTTGCAGCATTTCTGTAACAATCGAACAAATTGCGAAGTTATTATCATATGAAGGCATATTTCATGCAATACAGGAACTAATGCAATTATTGAGGCAAGTTACTTCCTAAGTACTTCTGTCTATTGCGCTCATAAGATTAAGCTATTGAACACGCATACCACCGTGAAACGCACTTTCTGCTTTTACCATCTTAAAAATTGTACATATATTCAGATTAATTTATGTACTTGAAATATAAATTAGCCGAAAATATTGACAAACTTCTATCTGAATAGGCAAATTTACTAAATAAAGTTACAAATAATGGTCTTTTGTTGACAGTAAGGAAATTCTGCATGTTCACTCGTGCGCCTAAGCGCCTATGGTACTGCACGTGTCTGGTATATATGAAATACAATACAATGAATGGATAAAAACCAATAGAATGAATGTTAGCTACTGTGCTCTGGACCTCATTAAGCCAGGACCTTACACTAAAATTAAAGGCTAACACTCGCCAGGGATCAGAAAACTGAAGCTAGTCAGCGGTAATGTTGTAGGTTCCATGCACTGATCAGTCGAACAGTAACCGATGAAGCAACAAAAACGATCAGAAATAGACAGTAATAAAGGCAGAGGCAATGTGAAAGCCACCGAACATATACTAGAGAATAGTATTTTCCATATTTAATTTTTGCTCTGTTAAAAGGCCAAATCACTTTTAACGAGCGTGATCGGGGACTTGCAAAAACAGACGAAAAGGCTGTACTGTAGTATAAAAAAATTGAGCACGTTAGCCAGGCTTCCACCGAGCACAGTGTTGAGTTGAGGTACAGCAGCAGACACTTACCGAAGTTGCCAGTGAGCAGCGGCTACCTTACCTATAATACCTACACAAACTCTACGGGTAACTCAAACTCAATCTTACCCGAGGTACCTAATTGTTAACGGGAAGACAACAGAAGTATTACATCCAAAAGAGTGAGTCACCTGAGTGAGCATGGCGGTGCTCTCGTCGGAGCCGTATGCCTTATTGATGAGGGACCTCAGTTCGGTGGTGGGCAGGGGCCTCGTGATGGTCACCTCAGCGTGTGGAGGTACCCCCACAGTCACCTGCTTCTGGCGTACCAGCAGGTCCGTCACCGCCTTCGCCAGGTCCTCCACACGTTTACCCAGCATGCCTGTCAGGAACAACATGTAACGTGATCATGAAGAGTCTGTTTCGATTGGGATGGAGAGGGTATGACGTTACTGGTTGTTCCCACAACTGCATGATTTCTGTATTGACATCACTGAATAACTACTGTGAAGGCCCTATTCGATAACTACTGTGAAGGCCTTATTCAATAACTACTGTGAAGGCCTTATTCAATAACTACTGTGAAGGCCCTATTCGATAACTACTGTGAAGGCCTTATTCAATAACTGCTGTGAAGGCACTATTGAATAACTACTGTGAAGGCACTACTGACAGCTCATTTATAGGTACATCTTCATTGCAGAAAAATTCGCTGTTCGAAGTTGGTTACACTCAACTGCGACGTGCCGAACAGCTGTGAAATAAAATCATACAGGGTATTCAATACTTACCGTTAAACTTTATGAGCACATGTTTATTAAGCAAATCAATATCTACAAATGCTCCAAATAGCAAAGTTCTTTTATATGTAATAATTGAAAGCTGACCCATTTTATTCTGAGTTGATAACAAATCTAAGAATCTTAGAGAATGACCAGCACGAGTGCCGAATAGCATTTTGAGGGACTTTGACGCATTTCTTTTAGTTTTGACTTTACTGTTTCTAAATTTTGGTAATGCGAGGCTGAAACCAAACTCTTCCGTATGGACAAGATGCCGTAATTGAAAGGATTCAGGTCTGGCGATGAAGGATCTCATTCCAGCTTCAAAATGAAGAGAGGAACATATGATACCAACCACTGTTGTTTTCTCATTTCCATGTGAGATTACTGTCTCGCTGAAATAACTACTGGCGTTTCTTGAAATTATTTTTAGCCCAAGGCTACCACAACTCTGCAAGAATGTCGTTGAGGTAATTTTCGTGGTTAATATTAACTCCTTCTTCAACAAAAGCCAACGAACTTGTTCCGGTTCCGGTGAACCATCACTGACGCCGGGGTGTCAAAATATATATATATACTTCAATATTGCTCCATATAATTACATTCACTACGCTTGTGTGCTACGAACATTACACCTAGGCAGTTAACCAGAGGGAGATAAAACAGATAATGAAAACTCACTGCACCAACAGCGATGTTAGGTGTAAAAAGCTCAAAATTTTCGACTACAACACTCCTGAAGTGCTCGTACTTAATTGGTAATGAATGTTCTTAAAAACAACACCTGATGTACGTGGCGCTAGAGCTTAGGTCTAATGATAACAGCAATAACGCATTGTCAGAAGAGGACCAATCACATAGAGGAGAATAGAAGAAAGAGGAGAATAGAAGAAACAAGAGAATAAAAGAAACAAGAGAATAAAAGAAACAAGAGAATAAAAGAAACAAGAGAATAAAAGAAACAAGAGAATAAAAGAAAAAGGAAAATGGAAGAAAAAGGAAAATGGAAGAAAAAGGAAAATGGAAGAAAAAGGAAAATGGAAGAAAAAGGAGAATAGAAAAAAAGGAGAATAGAAAAAAAGGAGAATAGAAGAACAAGGAGAATAGAAGAACAAGGAGAATAGAAAAAAAGGGAGAATAGAAGAAAGAGGAGAATAGAAGAAAAAGGAGAATAGAAGAAAAAGGAGAATAGAAAAAAAGGGAGAATAGAAGAAAGTGGACAAGGACAAAGTACCTGCTGTGTGTCGCACAAGTGCCCAGTTTTTTTGGTTACAGGAGCGCTCATAGAGATCCTTGAGAAGGTCCTTCACAGTCACAGCCACTCCCTCGATGAAGGAGCCAGTCGGATGGTTCAACCCGTACGCCACCACCTGCACCAGCAATCACTAAATGTTATGCATGGAAATGGTTTTTAAGCATACGATTTATTTCTCAGTAACAAGTAAACAAATATCCTTTCGGTACGTGTTAGGAAATCAGACCCTTTGTTCAACATAGAAATATTCTATTAACTGATGAATTTACGACTATAATCACATGAATTGAACCAAAGACCACTTCCCTGGACGGAGAAAATCAACAGGGTCTCCAAATCTCGGTCTCAGCCACATGACATTACGAGCTAAATGGATAGATGCGTTACAAAAGTCTCGTTTTATACCGATGTTATACTTTAATTTTACCACGTAGGAACCCAGTCAGAAGCCAGTGTTGGACGATACTGTAACCAGTGCAGTTTAATGCCTCAGTAAAGCACTACCAGAGTTCGGAACAAAAAGGTATTTATTATCAATTTACTTCCCCACGACAGTTTTTAATTGGAAGCGAACAACATCCTGCAACACACCTTCGAACACAAAGGTTAGCAGTAAGACTTGTATGCATTCAATTGGAACTTGACGATTTATTGCCACCTACTACTGAACTATAAGTGTGAATAAAAATATTGTTCGAGAAGCTGGAAATTCATCCTATAACTGAACTAGAAATGAATTTGAACAACGTTGAGCGGTAATATATATAACGAACATCGTCTTAAACCATGAAAACTTACAGCAGCTAAAATATTCTACAAAGGCATCTGATAGTCTTTAAAACAAATATCTGGACCGCTTAGTAAAATGCACAGGCAAAATCAAGCTGGATTCTTTACCCCGAGTGATATGACAATTAGATATACAGGGTGTCTCAAAAAAATGTACTCACCCTTTAACCGTTGCTAACATGCTGTCTTCTTTGTGTTGCAGGTGTGAGGTTCGAACCTTTGCGAACATGATTCTTTAATCACATTTAATCATGTTCGCAAAGGTTCGAACCTCACACCTGCAACACAAAGAAGACAGCATGTTAGCAACGGTTAAAGGGTGAGTACATTTTTTTTGAGACACCCTGTACAAAAGGAAGTTAAAGGTTTCATGTCAAGACGGTAAAAACAAGAAAGTAATGGTTTCCGGTTGAGCAATTTCACCGCAGTCGCACACTATGAGGAAGATAAAGAACAAATGGAATCAAACAGCGCTATACGTGAATTTTGTTCGCAAATATAATCTTAATATTAAGGAAACCTGAAGTGTAATTTTTGCGTTCAGTCATACAAGAATTTTTATCTACCTATAATACGCGGGTTTGCTGTTTATCAATTTTTCACAAAAATTTCAAACATTTTTACAAAAGCTGTTGACGGATACGATACCAGAAACACTCCATGAAATTTTGATCTTCTCTTTCGCGAAGCAAAAACTACTCACCAGCACCTACACTACAGGAATGAAACCCACCTGACAACTCGATACAACTCCTAAATCCTTACAAAACAAGCACGATAATTGCAGGCAAATGACAAGAACAGAGTAAGAGTGAAGTCTGACCAGGTAGTGAAGGATGTCTCCTTGTTCCTCAAGACTCTCAGCCTCCCTGAACTGCAGCAGCAGGTCATTCAGCTCCACGTTGTCGTACTGGCAGTCTGACGCTGTCCTGCTATCAAGTGAAAGAGCTTTAGTGCTCCGGACCATTCATTTCAAACAATTACCTTCTCACCAGTAAACAAGCAATAGCGTAGCTAACTCCTACAAAATTTTAAGAGTAAACAACGGTATATCTATACGCTTGAATGAGTCATATTTCAGAGTGACGAAAGTAACCTACAGATAAAACGATACACAGATACACGTTTTTTGCTGAAAAAAAAGAAACGAATCTCAAAGATTTCATACAGGACCGAACCAATGACCGGAGACACGTAATAAATTCCTTAACACATTGCCTCCGATTGCCTGACTGGTGTAAAACTTCACTTTGTACGCATAGTCAGTAGAAGGATCTGAAAATATTACAGAACCTAACCTAAGTGGTACACATACGTACCACTTCGGAGTCAACGTGTTAATGACTCCACTCGTAAGTACATAGCAATGGCATGGTTGATCAAATCTGACAGCGTGAAACTTCATCGCTATTATTGCTCAACTGAAGCAATCAAATAAAGCAAAAGCTCATGGATCAAAATTATAGGAACCAGAGCGTTCACAGCACTCACGTGGATTGTAAGCATAAGGACTTGCCAGTGACTCACATTAAATAGGAAGGAAAAGATAAGAAATCAAATCAAAGCTCATTCAAACGCAATGACAACTAAAACATTTCCACAGAAAGAGCTGCCGATTCCAGAGCAATGGCAAGTATACAAATCTACACAGCAGGATTAAAATGAGAGACTTCAGGAACCACTTCTTAATGTGTGTTACTTTCTAATTCCTATGACAGCTACACTGGATTTGTCTTGTACAAAATGTTCGTGAGAAAAACAAATTCATAATAAATCATAAATAAAAATACAAGTCATAACGTAGTTGATAGAATGAGTTTTAAAACACTTTACGCAAAAATAAATCTCCCCATTCTTATATAAATTAACCAGTATTCAACTGTAACGTACATAGAATCCAAAGAAAGTAAATGATAAAAAATAATCACGCAAAAAGGAATAATTGAACACGAGAGTAAATGATATATTACGACCAAACACCGTAGATTTAGTACAAAACATTTCCCACCTGCTCATTCCTAAGGGCTGATACAAATATGCAATTAAATGAAGCGATGACAAATGTACTTTCCTTCAACGCTGTATTTTCAGCTAATTCATATGTTTATTACACAATCGCTTATAGATTTTTTTAATAGATTAAATAATGTAATAGATGAGAGTAGATTTAATATACGAGTGGACTGAAGACAAAGAGTGAACAACGTACAACATTAATGACTGATTGCAGTCAAACTGTTTCCCCCTCACTGAAAATATGAGCGATGTTGAAGTCTTCAGCACTGCATTGCCTTCTAATTGAATATTTCAAGTCAACAGATCCTTTATGCATTTTAATGGTATTTATTTCAATATAACATTTGATAGAGAACAAAAAAATATACGTGTCAAAGACTGTACACATTACCTGCTTGTTTTAAAACCCTAACACAATAAGACGATACTCTACACCAAAGTGGACATGCCGACGACATTTTAATTACCCTTATCATGCAATTGCTTTACGGGATCGGTCTTGCAACTCAGTCGTGCACCTAACAAAAAAAATCCTAGCCCACTCCTACGAAGTGCCTCATCTGTCTCTGGAATACAAGCATCAGTCGCAGTCAATAGCAGACTTGACAATCAAGCACGAAACGCCAGCATAACACCGCAGGAGGGTCGTCTCAAGGATAACTTAAGTCGCAGCAAATTGCGCAAGTTCAAGGTTGATAAACTGCCCAGCACTACTGACAAGACAACACGACAGCACAAGGGCACAGCACGCTCGAGGTACACAAAAAATGCAGTGATTGCATGCATACTTGTGTAGTTCTTTATTATATTTAGTAATATATGCAAGCTCGTGCTGCCATACCACTCTAACCTTTAAGCAAACGCGCGAAAAGATCGGGCACCAGAAACAATCAAGCTATAAGCAGTCACCCTGCACACACAACAAGGAGCAGTCACTCTACCTGTTATGGTACAGGGTGCGGCAACATAACTTCCTTTTTTAAATGAGTTTTATTTTGGTAAAAAAGTTATGCTGCTGCACCCTATGAAATAGAATCAGGCGATAGAAACGAGCCGTTTGGCCCATTCTTGAGTTGCTACCCAAGTACCAAACGTCACAATAATAGCAATAACAATAGGAGCAGCAGTAGCAGCAACGACAAGCAGTGTGCGAGTAGGGAATAATTGTTCTCCAACTCCATCCCAGAACGACTTAGACACACGGTAGGAACTCCACTTATTAGCGCATACTTCAAGTTACTTAAAAGGCACACTTGTGCACTAGAATAGAACGCAGTCACGCTCCAATGACGGCTGCGAGAGGCCAAAGGCAAGGTAGTGTAGCGCAGCGTGAATCATGGAACAATTCACTGAAGTGAAAAATGCGCGTACTTGGCTACTGAAGTGAAAAGGCAAACTAAAACAAGGATTACATAACTGAAGTTACGTCCTATATGAGTCTCTCATGGAATCAACATATAACAAGATTAACAAACTCAAGTTAATCAAGCAAGTAAATGAGTTCTATTAAATATACAAAAATGTATAGAATATGGTAACATGATCGAGCCGAGTGATGTATTCATGGCTTGTTAATCAAGTCCCATACCATCAGACACTAATCACGCACAGGCATCACAGCGGGAGCAAGATAAGGTGAAAAGGTTAACAGTCACACACACAGTCCTCAATCTACACACACAGGCACCCAGTACGTTCGTTTTCATAGAAGAAAGCAGCAGGTGTAAGATCGTTTCCCTTAATATTTTACTTTATCAGAATACCCAAAAGCGTTACCTTTTTCTATCATGTGTTGGCGCTGCTTTCAGATGACGTACTACTAAAGTTATAGTTCATTTGAGGGTAAAGACGAATGTTGGTGAAATGTACAAGCGTAGTCTAAACAAGTTCTTCTATAAATGATACTCATATTTAAGGTATAAAACAAGAAAATTATTACTACTAGATGGTGTTAGTTTTAACAACAACAAAAAGGGATGCAACCACAATACGTGAATAGATCACAGAAAGCATCATAAAGGAAAAAAACTTACCTCTCAACGAACTACATAATGAGTCGACTGTGACACTGATCGCAGTCTGCTTAGCACGAGTACCTTGCACTTAACTTAAAGCCTTGTTTCGTAATCACCGTGACCGCGTACTAGACACAAGCTACAGGCACTCGCACGACGCCCTTCCATGCGATAACGATGTAATTGGTTCACCAATGAGCTATTTTAGATGGCAACTATTTCAAGGCGTAAAGATGATACCAGGAGGTGCACAACTTTCGTATGCTGATAGGAGATATATTTAGGTCTACTACAAAGGAGTAGCTTGCACAGCTGTTCAGGCATTGTATATGTTGCTCATACAAAGCAAGCAGGAATCTAAATTATAGTATAATATTATTCTAGTACCATACTTACTTCAAGCAGCAGAAGCCACTAACTTTAACATAATTGCATACTACACAAGCTGGGTAAACAATTTATTGAACTTTTACACAACATACTTGCATTGCAAGCAGTTTTCCCGCTCAAGGGATGGAGTCGTGAACAGTTGACCAATGAACAAGCGCCACTTCATCCAGAAACGAATAGCAAAAGATTCTCCCTATTCCAAATGAAGCCTGTCAACTCTATTGCTAAACTATGATGAAGTATAAATAAAGGGGACACTAGGTCACTCATTTCATGTAGCTCTGGTTACTGAAATTCAAAATTAACGATAACACGAAATTCGAAATTTGTAAACTTTATCAGAAACGTCAAATTTGTTAGTAGAATAAGAATGAAGTGAGGTGATAAAGCCTGCTGAACAATACTTACAATTTTTTTCGAAAAAACAATGAAGAATACTCTGTTCAGTATTTGTGAGGTATATAGATCGAATTTAAAAGATAGAAATACTTCATGATTATTTTAAATTGTCTACTAGACAATACCGACGCTGCGAACTCTGAGTCAATGATGTCAGGGTAGAGGATTCATAACCGACTGTAGCAGATATCCTGCTCACACCGCACATAGCTCGTTTGATTATGTCATCTATGATCCAGAGAATAATGGAATATAAAAATCGGTAGCTCTTCTCTCCGAATAGATAAATAAACTACCTCCCTCATCCACGTAAAAAACAGTTTAAAGTAAACTATAAGCAATATGATCAATGGAACTTATTTCTTGATTTTGGCGCGAGTCCGAAGTGAACGAATGAAATAACTTGCAAAGTGACGGGGTTAAACTACTTGTAAGTTAAGCACTAGGCGAAATAGGATACAACAAATGAAATTAAATATATTCAATGATGACATATGGGAAATAATGAGTGATCGAACTAGGGGAAAAACAATGATTATCCGTAACATATCAAACGCTACAAAGCCATAACGTATACAATTCGATTACACTGTAGACATCTAGATTACGTACATATTAAGTAAAGCTCTTCACATATATACCTAAGTTGCGTGAGTGCGTCGTTGTAGTAATCACATACCAGCCATAAAGAAAGAGTTTAAATGAAGCAGGCCGTGACGAAGAAGAGCGGGAAGGCAGCAACAGTAGGGCATTATAAAGCTCACGCATCACGCAGTAGAATTACAGCTCTATAATCCGGTAGTAACGACCAAGGCAGCACAGCACACTGCACTTTACCTGGACTTAAGCAGATCACCACTCGAAATTACTGCGGCTCCCCTCAAGAAGAAGTTTCTCCAACCCATGTCTTGAAAATGTGAAAGGACAGACTACACCCGAACGACTCAACAAAAACTGGTCACGCGAATGTCGTGAGAGTAAATGCTACAGAAGTAAAAAAAAACTCGTTTTCACTTTATTAAATTGAATTAGAAAATGCAGATTATTCATGCTCATTCAATTGCACGAATTGTGTTGAACCTACGCATCGGATATGATGAGACAGAACTCTTGCAAGAATTGCATGAAGGCGCGAGTTCTAAGAAGATAAATGCGCGCTTTCTTATCTATATTTCTCGCGATGACCGTCGTAATAAGGCTTTGAAACAAACTACAGTCCGTCATGCCCTTCAAGCGTCCTCTGAAGCAACGTAAGAAGCAGCTCCTTTCGATGTGAAGCTTGAAATTACAGCGATTTCTGAACCTCCTCGCATACTCGACTTCACAAGCGAGGCCGTAATGATACACAGTAAAATTCCACGATGATAAACAGCACATAGTGTCCACAAAGTCACTCACAACTTGAAAAAAATGATTACCAAGACAACTGACTGGATATGTGATCACGTCTCACTGCACAGATGTTGTTAAAGTTTGGAATCATACATAATTTGTGTTTTTGTGTAGCCATTTCATGAAAACAAATTGGAATAAACCCCTCCCCCCCAGAATGGCTACTTATTAATGTTTGTCTTTCTATTGCCTTATTCTATATTCCATTTTTGGTTTATTTGCAATAAAATCTGATCCGAAAATTCAGTCGGAACTCCAGTACAGGATGAAGCATAGAGGACATACACCGTAACGTCTGTCAATGCGTACATGACACAGAAAATGTACGGAGACAGGAACAGTGTTGGATGAAGGGCGGAGTGCACGACCATCGAACCATACACCTACCCTTAACCATCCGTACTGCTACCTGACACCATCACATACCCTTAACCATCCGTACTGCTACCTGACACACCCTACCCTCAACCATCCGTACTGCTACCTGACACACCTACCCTCAACCATCCGTACTGCTACCTGACACACCCTACCCTCAACCATCCGTACTGCTACCTGACACACCTACCCTCAACC
>VCRD01002464.1:0-11067 GCA_006783055.1 Trinorchestia longiramus | reverse complement strand
CCTACCCTTAACCATCCGTACTGCTACCTGACACACCTACCCTTAACCATCCGTACTGCTACCTGACACACCTACCCTTAACCATCCGTACTGCTACCTGACTAAAACACCTTCAACCATAAAAAAGACGATGTCAGCGGCCTGAAGCAAAAGACTCATGATGCCATTACCACCATTGATGAGGTTATGCCATAGTAAACATGGCAAAAAAAGGTACTGCCTATGCGGTTAGTGCAATTAATGGCGCCTATAGAAAGGATTATTAAATGAACCACAAAGTTTTAATATCTCCTCGTTTCGCAATGACAATGAATTCTAAAGATTTCTCTTTATTTACCTTTCCAGTGAATTTGTTCAACTTTAAATAACGTCCATGGACACCCTATATTTCTGACTTTTCTACACGAGTGAGAAATAATTAAAATGGGTTGCAGAGATACGGGAAATGTAATCCAGAAATACAAGAATCAGTTTGAACAACAGTTTATGTCAAAGACTGAAATTAGTCAAGACTTTAGGTCTATAACGTGTCTTATTTTGAGTGAGCAAATGGAACTATTATTCAAGGAAACAGCATAGAACAAAGCAATAGAAACGAGCCGTTCGGCCCATTCTTGGGTTGATACTCAAGTCCCATACCGTCTTGGTCTGACAACAATGCCTGAACGCAAAAAAAACAATGTCTGAACGTAGCTGAGCAATAAGACGCTATCTGAATAACAGGTCACCGATGTACGACCTACGTGAAGGTTACCTGTGTAAGGTGTCCACCAATCACGACTGGGACTCACTCCCTGGGCACAGGTTATGGTGCTACTTGTCTGTCACCTTCAGACTCAGTGCGTCGTGAGGCTCGGAGCAGTGAATGTGTGTACCGTGTTGGTGTAGCGTGTCACCGCGAACGTTTGAACAGCTTCCTTGCGATTGGGTCATTTGTTTAGCCTCATTACCGTGACCAACATAACTGCATGAGTGATGCTAGTCATAACTACACTGTATTATTATTTTGCAGAAGCAGGTAGTAGCGAGCGTGCAGGTTGAAATAACACTTCAAGGCGTATTTCGCCGCGTGTTTTTTGTTATAGCTGACTTGTTTTAACATTGAAATTTAACTCGTAGTTTAGAAGGAATTCAGGCTAGCTCGAATCAACAGGGTGCAGGTGTAGACTATCAAACATCTAAACAAATTAGCCAATATTGTACAAACGAGCAGTTCCAAGAAATCGACAGAAATTAGTAAAGAATTCAGCTCATGCGTTAAACTTGGTGGGGCGCAGATGCAAATACATCTTCTCTGCTCTAAATGAAGTCCCATAAGACCACTCACAAGCTTGTTACTGCACAGCTTTCTAGTGGTGGCCAAGGAATATAGGGCTAATATTTCAAATATTTTGAAGCAACTGTAAAAATTAGCAAGTTAAATTAATACATAATTATAATACACTGAAGTTGTTAATATTCTCACACAAAATATCCAGGAAACATCTAAAGTTGCTACTACGACATGAATTTCTAGGAGTTGCTAGTAAGGGCATCAGGAGTTGCTAGTAAGGGCATCAGGAGTTGCTAGTAAGGGCATCAGGAGTTGCTAGTAAGATAACATACATTTGGAGCTGGAAGTAAGAGAATATCGGAAGTCAGAAAGAATTGTATAGAACAAAACCCTGTAGGGATGCTACACTAGTGAGGAAGTATATTTGACCCTAATAATTTTCGATGCATAATATCAACATGAATCGCAACATTAGAAACCGTAATCAAGTTTCGGCGAGACAAGTAACACTAAGAGAATGCAGAGTGAGCACCTGGAGTAGCATTCAAATTCTTGCGATGCAACCCCAGTCACATCTTCCTTACAAGAGCAAGCAGACGCAAACGCGTTCGGAAAGTTAGCGACACACTGGTGTCAAGTGCATTACGCCTCATAACGTGCTATGTCGTCACTTCTTAAGTAGCATAGAGATCATCGTCACCATCATTATCATGATAATAAGGATGGTGAGCCCAACCAGCCTAACTCACCGTTACGCATGTGTGCGTACGGTCTGCCATCTAAAACAAAGAGCTTGAGAACAAGTCACTCCAATCAAATGAGCTCCCCGTGCAGGAAATCAGGGCAGGCTTTGTCCATCACTGGACTGGCAAGTTGCAGCCATTAGAGCTAAACACACACACACCGCGTTGTATTTACGTAAGCAAATTAGACAGGCGCATCTCCCTTTGCTTTGTTCTTAAGAACGCAGCTGCAGGGCGCAGTACAACAGGACTGTTTGTCCGCCACAGACCCGTGTAGAAAAAGTGGTCAGCTTGATGAAACATAGACAACCTGTAAGCATGAATTCAAAGCAAATGACTATCCTAGTCTCCCTACCGCAGTGCATACAAAGGTGAACAGATTGAAGTGACAGAAGTAACAAATAAAAATACTAATGGGCAATTTTCAAGCATATCTCATTCTCACGAATGAACTGTGTTGACTTAAGAGACAGACCTTGAAATTTCTTAAGCAGTGTGTGTGCTTCGCAACAATAATTCCTTCGCATGTTTTTTATCGGTGATCTGAGAAAAAATTATTTGTAACACGACTCGCTTTACATGAAGTGATGCAAGAAGTCATCTTCAACATGTCAACTAGGCTGGACACTGAAGCAACGCATGCCTACCACCCTTTGGTATCAGATCACGAGCTTCCAGTAACTGGTAGTTTGCTAAGTGCATCTGCTATACAGAGGAGCATCGTTATCCTACGACAGTACTCTTTATTTCATACCTCTGCCACTCATTACGATCAGAACTACTGCTCATCAGCCGTCAACTATTTCTCTCTCAGCAAAACACTCCAGCTCTAACTCGCAAAAATGGAAGCAAAAAGTAACTTTCTTTGGAACAAACGAGTTGGGAGGACCGCCGGTTGCGTGTCTATAACAGCTGACGGTATAGGGAGGAGGGCGCGCCTAACTATAGGGGGCAACCCATCCCCCCTCGCGTAAGGGGGCGCTGTAACAAAGGTCAGAACGAGGGGTCGATGTGAGGGTAGGTGTGTGTGTGCCAGCCTTGTCATGCAGATCCCAGGCCAGGACTTGACAAGGACCGCAGGACTTGACAAGGACCGCAGGACTTGACAAGGATCGCAGGACATGACAAAGACCGCAGGACATGACAAAGACCGCAGGACTTGACAAGGACCGCAGGACTTGACAAGGACCGCAGGAACTCACATCTAGGATCTGCAAGTTCCTAGGTACAGTGTAGGACTCTTCTTCTGTGTGTGAACCATGAAAATTTAATTTTGGAATCGCTCAAACGTTTCATCTATGATGTGAACCATATACATTTCAAACGTTACAATAATTATTTCCCTCATCCAACACACACGGAATAATCATTGTCATTTATCAGGTATGCCTGCTTTTTCTTACTCACGACAATGCTCTTGAAAGTTCATGAAAACGACTCAATTTTAAAATAATTTTTTCAGTTATATATCCCGCAAATACATCAATTCTCTTTTAGACACTGGTAATTAATCACAGACAATGTTTTGATAAGCAACAAACACAAGTAGGCAATGTTTAAATCTCTTCAGAGATTTAAGCGACAATGCGACTTTATTCAGACAATGAGATCTGTCTGAATAAAGTGTGAAGATGATCACTCAATACTGCACTCATGGAGAGCAATTCAAATAGTGTTAGTCCGTTCTGGAAGAGCGATGACCACCAACCTTCTCGTTAACTGCTGTTAACCGCTAACACGAGCATTCGAAACGCAACTGCGCTGCAGAATGAAATAATTCATCAGTCGATAGCTAACTGCTCTACTAGCCCGGGATGTTGATCCTAATGGTCAGTCAGCCCTGAAATGATGTCTCGCATGATGAATGCATTAAAGGTGTATGTTGTATTCGTAAGTGTGTAGCACATCTTGACCAGCAACAGCTGGACGAACATTTGCTCATACCAACATGATGTTCATGACTCCATTGGGCATTACTGCTAACAAACATTTGCTGTGAAGGGAAGGGTTTCTCAATATTCCTTGTTTTCAAGAAACCGTCGCTCAATCCTGGTCGATGTTGACCCTCTCTGAATTGATATCCCGCCGCACACATGAGAGCAGGGTCATTACTGCATGATGAGGATTGCCATCAGTAACTCAGTAAACTGCAGGTCGTCTGTCACTAAGCGCCCCAGCACGTGTTGGAAGCACAACTAATTTATCTCTTTCAACAGTATTAGTGATACGAATCATTCCACATCAATATGTCTGTCGTTCATTGCTCACAGGCAAAAGAGACTGTAATTGATATACCATTCCAAAAACTCAGAGCAAACCAATTTAAAAATGGTTACATTTAATTTGTACAGGTCCGCACTAACGTGGCATAATAACGGGTAGATCAAAAGTCCCTTCATACATTTAAAGAGTATTAAAGTTGCAAAACAGGTTACGTGTCGAATACCTTAACCAATCAAACCTCCGACCACCAATACCTGCATAACCAGGCCTCTGACGACAAGGTGAACTGCAAGTGCTAAATTCACTCACGTATCCAGGACTCCACTCAAATAGCGTGGTTTACCTCAAGACAGGTCCAGTCGCATTCAATATTAATATAACTCAACTTTCACAACACACCGTGAAAATACCACTTTAAAAGCAATTCAAGTCATTCGTTATTGTTTTGCTAGAAAAAGGTGCTGAGAAAAAACGAGTCTTCACTCGCTGTGAAGAGCAGCTGCAGCGCAACGTGTTTACAAGGAATGGATTTTAGGCTCATTTTTATCACTTATCCTAAATACAAGCTGAGGGAACTAATTCTCGGACACTGAAGTTCAATGTACAAAGGATGTTCTTTGCTAAGTGCAGGCTTTGCGTGTTGTAGACAGCCACCAATCACAGACACCAATTTATACTGACGTTCTTGCTCAGCTGGAGCGATTCTGTAAAAATATGCAGGTACTCATCACTCTGTTAACGTGTTTCACTGTACACGCTAGATGCCCTTGCGTACACTAACAAGAACAGGACATGTACAATTCTTACGGATCGATACTTTGTTCCTTATTTTCTTTAGTAAGTGTAAAACTATCATACGTATTTATTATATGTTTGGGTGAATTATTCAGCTTACCGACCAGGATACCATGAATGTGTTGTAGTGAGGCCAAAGTTTTGTTAGGAAATTTTTCCTTCAATATTTGTATTATTTTTTTTTCAGCGGCAATCATCTTCGAGATCAAGCGGTAATTGATACAAGAGCTTCCAATTATTAAAACACAAAGAGAATCAAAAGTGTTAATGGCAAGAAATTTTTTTCCAGTTTTGTGTGAAATAAGCGTATGTATAAACAGATACAACTTTGAAGAGAAGGTACAATTCGCGATGGAAAAGTATACTAATAAATATTAATATGACGGAGGGAAGAAAACTTCAACTTCAAAATAGTAAAGGACCTGCATACTTCTAACATCCATGTGTCAAATAGTGAAAATTAGAAATGCTTTAATATTCTTCGCCAATTTCTAAAAACTAACAATTTGCTTCATCTGTCTTTTCTTCCGAAGTAAAAGAGCAGCCTGAAGAAGTTAAGGCTTTGAGAACACAACAAGCGTATCGAGTTACTCTACCCGTGCTAAGTGATGTCAGTCTGCTCTCTAGCACGCAAATTCAGTCACGGCAACATTTACGATATCAGAAGCACTAAATTACATTGCAACGAACTGCTAGGCGTCCTTCTACAATGAACGAATCTACTAACTCCAGTAGTAAGTTCATGACAAGTACAGAAAAATTATTGCGCAGCGCCGAAAACGAGAATTTCAAGCACATTGATTAGTGTTAACAGTGCTCATTTTCTAATATACTTTCTAGCACAAACTATATGCTGAATCCAACCACTTTCTCTTGAACACACGTTGCTTTTGCTACTATCAAGAGAATTGATCTCTAATTATTGGCGACATGACGTGCTCATAACTCCGTATCCCTGCTACCAACGTGACTCACTCTAACGCCAATGGGACAACCTAAACCACGAACGTTAACAACACCTCACCTACAGATGAGACGTCTGTAACTACAATCCTAACCACCCGTGAACTTTGTCGGTGTTGTGAGATTTAGTTTCATGAACTCGTACGAAGCTCTTCTTAAACCCCTCATCTCTCATCGTAGTGATTTTTGAGGAAAGTGGAACAATTTGGGCACTCTAACCTCAAGCCTGTAACGCCAACTGCACTCACAACTAGAATGACTGACGTTGAAAAAATACTTTAAAGCAAGCAAACCAACAATTCACAATATCATCAAAATCGCCCAAGTTTCTACATAACTTCACATTGATGCGCAAAAGACAACGACAAGCTCAAGTCGGTACTGTAAGCACCAAAGGCCATAGAAGCCTCATTATTATGTTGAAAACTTCACCGTTTTCCCCTCCACCTGATCAATCACACGACCACAAGAGCTTGAGAATCATTGGACTGTGAGAAGCGACCAGCAGGAACATGTTCTCTAGGTCCCTGACTACGTCGCCAGCGCGCACGTCCAACATGTCCAACATTACGAGCTCTGACCAGCACCTGCAGCGGTCCTCCTCGTCCCTACTGCAGGTCTCCAACCCAGCGTCAGCAGAGGCGTCCCGGTCACCCTCACCTCCTCCTGCACCCTCACAGGTAATTGTAAAGCCTCTCTTAACTTCCACAGCAGTACAGCTGTATCTCTTAACTTCCACAGCAGTTCAGCTGTATCTCTTGACTTCCACAGCAGTACAGCTGTATCTCTTAACTTCCACAGCAGTACAGCTGTATCTCTTAACTTCCACAGCAGTACAGTTGTATCACCAGTACGTACAGCTGTATCATCAGTTCAGCTGTGTCTTAACACTCACGCACGTTCGCAGTAGTGGCATGTACTAGATCGCCTGATTACACAAATTGATCTTCACAACCTACAATATTGCATGTTTACTCAGTAGGCATTAAATTTTACTATGATTTTTGCTCGCAAAAACTTAAATTCTGTTACAGTGTTCGTTAACGGTCAGTACCATATGCCAGTTGATCAACCAAAAACTTACCTCGAGTCTGGTAAAGAATTAGCGATCCTTATCTACACCTACTGCATGCTTTAACCACTGAATATCATAATGAATTACCGTGTATATCTCGACGCACTTGACACGAGTTTGTTCTTTTGATTACCGAAGTATTTATGAACGCGACATTTAAATAGAGATGCTTTAACACCCAAAATACGGTGAGAGTTCAGATCAGACCTTCTTTGATTCCAGGCTACGCTTAACTCGATAGCATGATCAGGTGGCGTCAATATTGAAGCTCAAATATTAACGCCCACGTATTAAATATACAAAGATATAAAGCGAGTGTTAACGTAGGCAATGAAGTATTATAAGCATATGCACAACCCCGAAAACAATACCAACTCGTGCCCATACTAACGTACTTCACAATGTGCATCAAGTATTTCTATTACATGCTTCAACTTCTGTACTCAGAAATTGTTCTTACGAGGGGTCAAGTTCCTATCCCTCTTCTGAGAACCTGCCACTTATGCACCTAAGGGAAAACCCTACCAAGTTATACTGAAACCTGCTTTATCCGCCAAAAAACGTTAACACGTTGACTCCGAAGTGGTACGTATGTGTACCACTTAGGTTAGATTCTGTAATTTTTTCAGATTCTTCTAGTGACTATACGTACAAAGTGAAGATTTACACCAATCAGGCAATCGGAGGCAACGTGTTAACTTTGTCCTATGGAAGTTCGTTCAGCGATGGTCGGTAGTAGACGCACTGGACCACCGTACCTCCAGCGACGAGCAAGTGCACGTACGGAGTGCAGCAACACAACTTCATTTTTTTAAAGCAAAATACACTTAAATAGGGAAGTTATGTTGCCACACCATGTACTTGCACTGGCAGGACCTTGCGTGCTCTACGATTACGTTCGTGCAGGCCGTGATTATGAGCAGCTGGGTCGATAACGTGAGAATTGGTCCTATAATCACAGCCCAGATCAGCAACAAATATTCGATTCATTCCATGAATGGGACCTAGGAAATCTGAGGATCACGCAGGTCACGCCACTAATGACAGCTTAGAGAACCACGTATCAGTACATCGAGAACCAAATGGAAGCAGCTAACTTGCTAACAATTAATATCACGACAATGTCAGGAAACGAATCTCGTTACGCTCCTTTGAGCAGATTTCTAATAAAGCCTAATTACGGAGCCTCACTTAGACACTGACAAGTGTCACGAAACATGGGGTCTGGCTGTCGGAACTTACACATTACACATGAAGTCGCATTAACTTTGACTCGAGTTAAATTCCAGCATTTATGCGATATAAGACAGATAGCTTTTATGCTAGTAGTCGTGCCTCTGTTTATTTATAATAGATGAGCCATTGTGAGTGTTTCCTTTGATCATTTGGCCTATTTCTGACTACAAACATATAATTACTTTGAAAATTCAAATAATTTATGGACTATAAAATATACATGAAACTGATGTCAGATGCAGGTTTTCTTTAGCACAGTTTTCTTCAGTACAGTGCAAATTTCACTTATCCTTCAGAAGCATACATTCGCTCACTACTTTCACTACAGGAATATGGAAAATCTGCATTCTATTCAAGGAGTAATAATGGTCCAATCAAATTACAAGATTGAAAATAAATTGGGATTTCAGCAGCAGCGCGTTCTGGTGAGCAGAAAATCAGAGATGTAAGGGCTCACTTACACGTCAGTCTGTACGACGTGATACCGTCACGTCGTGATACCGTCACGTCGTGATGCCGTCACGTCAGTCTGTACGTCGTGATGCCGTCACGTCGTGATGCCGTCACGTCGTGATGCCGTCACGTCGTGATGCCGTCACGTCGTGATGCCGTCACGTCGTGATGCCGTCACGTCGTGATGCCGTCACGTCGTGATGCCGTCACGTCGTGATGCCGCCACGTCGTGATGCAGTCACGTCATGATGCAGTCACGTCATGATGCAGTCACGTCATGACGTCACGGCGATCACAGCTCAATTGCCTAGCAGCAGCTCAACAAAATCGAGGGCACACACGCAACACGAACGAGCTCTGGTCAAGCACGCATGGCTCAGAGGGACGTAGAACTGTTTAGATGAACCGAGTTTCGTCAGAAATGTTTGACTGATAAGCAATCAAATAGCTGTAACTTCATCCACAAATACTGTCTACAACATAGCAATTCACGGAACTTGTAAAGTGAATGGTTGCAGTGCTATTCAGGGTGGAGTTTGTACTCAAGGTTCATTGTCATGAGTTCTTGGCAGCACAGGGTGCCCGTAAACACTTGTTAAGATTCACATAACCGATTATAAAGCAGAAAATACTTAAAGCCTTCATTTACTCTCCACTCCAAACAAGTTCCCTACTTCGTTGTCAGCTACACTGAGGAGAAACACAGCCATCTAGCGCCACATTGATCGTGATCAGAAGTTTCACGAAGGTTAAAGCGCACGTGACCGAAAACAATTTTACAGAAATAAAGCTTTGAATTATCTTCGAAATTGCAACTGCAGCCCTGGCAGTGTGCGGGAAAAAGACCTGTGTGCACTGCGGTGATTAAACTAAAAATATAATAATAATAATAATAATCATTAGTCTTGTGAGGACGTTAGATATTCGAAAGCAACTGTCGGCCTCGCGCTCCAGTCAGGGCTGACCTGTTAGAAATCCCATGGATAAACCATCGAGCTACACAAAAACGACAAGTTAAAACTTTTTTGACAATACATTTGCATAGTTCAAGAGTTCGCCATGATTTTATTTAAGTTTCCCGTGCTCTTCACCTCAGAACTTTTCCAATGACACATTTTGTAAAAGGTGACATATACAGTCAACATGGCGCCTAAGGCAGCTTTCGCTTCTCTGTAGTATAAATCGAATAATTCGGAACCCAGCCCACAAGATCAGCCAAGGTAACTGAAGGTTCAAAGCGCTTCTTTCTGTTTTTTCTAGCACTCATTTACCATTCACCTTTGTCTTGGATACACACTTTCTGCATATAATATCCCTTGGTGATTTACCTTTCTCCAATGTTTAAGCGTGATTACTCAAGTAGACACAGGAATTTTTGATTTATAATTCATTTCTAAATTTTTTTATAGATGTATAGAACTTTAACCACAGTACCAGCTGGAAGAGTTTTTCACGAGTGGTAAGGAGCATCTGAGCAAGACTAAATACTCGAAAAATGATTAGACAAATTCTTGAAAACTCCTGCAGTAAGTCGGTTTTAAAGAGGGAAGGTAAGCAACCTACGTAAGCATGAAGCTACATCCATAGCCTCTTGCGGCAAGTGTTGCGGATTCTGCTAGGAATAGCTTGGGTTAGTACCGAGGAACAATCATGCTAAAATATACTGAAGAGAACAGGCCTTAACAGTATACCTCCCTGAATCAAATTAAAGACTCATACACATCTACGCCAAAGTAAGGCTTGTAGTTTGTTGTATACGCCAAAAGACACATGGCATCATTCGTAACAAAGAGACGTTAGCGTGATTATCAGTGAAAGACTCGAGCATGACAAACAAGTAGAAAAAAACGTCAGAAATGCGAAAAGGATCCTTCGTTTCATTGCATGAAACTTTGAATACAAGTCAATGAAGTGTGGATAGTCTGGCCACATCTTGAATATACAGTGCAACTCTGCATCTTCTACTCCACGAAGAGACATCAACGAAATGGAGAGAATTTCGTGTAAAGCAGAGAAAATGTTACATAAGATATAGTTATATCTCGAGATATGTAATACTTGTGTATAACGAGTCATATTATAGCGAGTCGTATAATCATTGCATACCACAAGTCATGTTATGTGTACCGATAGCAATATTTATGTGTACTTACTGAAAGTCGTATTTATACGAACGGAGAGTTATAACTATTTTATACCATGAGTTATTGTGCATTGTGTATTTAACGGTCTTGCTTTACATTTTTTCTGTAATATGAATCGGATTGTCTATTGTATTCTACCCTACCCCCGCACCCCGTGCCTAC
>VCRD01002463.1:65041-87761 GCA_006783055.1 Trinorchestia longiramus | reverse complement strand
CAACACCCCACCAACACCAACACCCCACCAACACCCCACCAACACCCCAGACACCATTCATTCTAAAAGGGTTTCTACTTGCGTACATTAATTATCTATAGATAATTAGTGGTACGTTGCGTTTTAAAAACAAAGTTTCTGTGCTCGCCCAGGAGCTAACCAGAAACTTTTTTCCTCATAGATGGTGTCAATTGCACTAAATAGGCTCATGGTGGCTATACTGCTGGAATAACAGCCCAAGCATGTCTTAACGAGTGTAGCGAGGGAAGGATACGACTGAGCATTTGTGTGACATCCAAGGAGAGGATCATGTGTCATCTACATTATATCCGTATCATTCCACTATATAATAATGCACAGTATGTTGCTTGCTTGCTTGATCCGTCTCTCTGTCATGCACTTAAAGATTTAGATAAGAGGAAATTCGGTAGGGTATGCATGTATTGTAAGGATAGTATTGTTGATACCAAAGGTCCATCCCTCAATGTGAAAACTTCTTCACAAAACCTGCGTCCACTGGCAAGTCGAAGGAAAAAATAAATAAAAGCACGTGAATTTTTACGTGTGGGTCTACTAGTTTTCTGATATTTGTAAGCTAGTAGACCCACACGTAAAAATTCATGTGTTTCTCAATGATTTTTTGTTTGATTTGCCAGAGGACGCTGGCTTTGCGAAGAAGCTTCCACATTGAAAGATGTGCCTTTGGTATCCACAATACAAAATTAACGATACATACCGAATTTTCTCCTTTCTAAATCCTTAACGGCGTGACAAAGAGACGGACCAAGCAATCAAACAAGCAACAAACTGTGTACGAGTATTATTATATGGTGGAAGTATCGCTACCTAGTACCACAAAGTTCTTCAGTATCACTACCTGGTATCGCAAAGTTCTTCAGTATCGCTACCTGAAGAGAGTAAGACACTCATCGTGTCTGCCAGGCTTCCGATGCCACTAGGTACATCTGTCTCAAATATTTTTCTGTTCATTTTTGTGCGTTCAGATTCTTTTTCTCTGTCCCAATTTCTTATTTTTTCACACATGTGCCCCAAATTGACATACATACTTTTTATACACACGTGGTTCCAAGAATTGTCTCTTGTATCGCAGATCCAGAAAAGTAGCAACGACATACAGATCGTTGTTATTTAATTTATATTAAACATTACACTCATTCATGACAAGAACTTAGTTCTCAGGCCTGTAACACCATGATCTTGCTCTTTCCAGCTATTTTCAAGCGTGACGTTCAATGTGACAATAAGAGTTATAGTCTCCGAGACAGAAATTAGGCATCATTGATGCTCTTGATTAACTCATCAAAATGTGTAAGGACCACAACACAGTTGTTTAAAAACATATGAAGCAGGAATTGGGTTTCTGCATTCTATGACATAGTGGCTTACCGGCAGCGTGCAAACATACAACCTCATTTAATTCAGAAGTTCTCTTTAACACATGCTAGCTGCTGTTCCAGCGTATTGCAACGCCTTGAAATTTTAGCTGTTTTTATGTCTTTCTTGATTTTTGATGAGCAGCTGCTGAATAGTTGAAATGTGTTGAAATGGACCTGCATTTGAATAGCAAATCGCTTACACTTTTCTGGTCGTAAATCTAGCTCTGACTAGAAGTGGCAGCTGATGTGCAGAACATTCACAATTATTCAGTTCTGTCAGACACATGGCGCATTTGATATCAGAACCTGCATCTCGCATCACACAGTGAACTCTCTCAGAAACGATTTTCCATTTGTTCAGCATTTTCAGGAACTTTGCTACTGTACCATACTCACCAGCATGGCGCTTTGCCAGAGGTTCTGTGCACAACACAAAATAATGTCTCTGAAATTTGTCATAAACTGCATGACACGTCAGAGATATCAAAGACAATCCCATAGTGTTTTCAGACCATGCGTCTGTGGTGAAAGACAGTTTCAAAGATTCAATCAAGTTAGTGATGATTTACAATGTTTTCTCTTCAACTGAAGTGTAAATGTTTTCACCGATCTTGTCTCTGTCGAAATGACTTTTTTCAATTTATATCGTGGAGACGCTACTTCCATAAGATATTCAGATACTGTCTCCCATATGACTGAAGGGCAGGTCGTCTAGCGTCATAATTTCAGCAATTTTAGCATCTAGTAATTTTGTTTTATCACCATTTGGGCCCCATGATTTATTTATTTCAAAACAGGTCACTGATGTTTGTTATGCTTACTTCCTTATTTGTTGACGGTGTCAGTGACTGCACAACATCTTTTTCTTTTACAGAACTTTCTTTTGTTTCTCCTAACTCATTGAACTCGGGCAGATTACTATTAGATTAGTTAGAGCATGTAGTCTGCCAAGCTTGATAACTCTTCTCCTGTTTCTTAATATTCCTTTACTGATATAGGGTGTAAACCTTTTCACGTTTGGTTGTTGACAATTTGTTTAAAGAATATTGAAATTTTACCCAATCTATACTCGGGGGGATGTATAGATTTCAAGTGGTTACCTAATGATGTTGTTCCTCGACTTTTACGGGAACAGTTTGTGTTGCAGGGGTTACATTTTGCCAGATTATTGAAAAATTTTTTAAAATAGTTCCACACTCTGGTTGTTTTCAGGAGCCATTATGTCTGTAACACTGTAACTGTTTATTGCACTGTCTGATTAGCAGTAGGCTCTCAATAGCTTGACAATAACAGTAAGTAAAGCAGGCAGGCACATCAATGCGTAGTACAAATAACTAGCATGTTGTCACTCAATATTGTACTGGAAAAGAAACATGTGCATTAGACAACGTAACAACAGTTGCCCACTGCCTATCAGAACAAACATGTTCAAATCTTGAATCAGCATAAAGTAATCGGGAATCAGCACAGTCAAAAAAGGCTAACAATGCGACTATTACATCAAAACTATTCGAAGTGAGTCTAATGATTATTTACTTCAGTACACAACCTATCTCGTGTTCTTACTCAGTAATCGAAAAAATATTAAACATATGCAGACCACTTGAAACACAATACATAAACGCATGACCGAAACTAATAGGACACTGTGAGGACACTGTGACAACTAACAAGACACCCTCAGAGAGAATAACATGTTCACCCATGTTGCGCCCAGTTTGTTGCTTGCACATGCACATATCAGTCTTTCACTTTATCATATGCAACATGCAAGCGCTACAAGACATATTTATTAAATACAGCATAAGGTTTAGTTGTTTGGTTTGTAACTATCGACGAAATGAAAGGAAATATGATTATTTCACCACAATAATGCATCATTTAGGACATCTGGATTACATCTCTATTAAAACGTACGGATAACGATTCAGATCTGAAAAGTTATGTAAATATCTGCAGATACAGATACGGATATCCGCACCACCTTTAGTTATAGTGTTCAAGTGAATGTTTTCCTCTTTGTTCCAACTATTCCCCACTAACATCTAAAGTTATAAGCACGAAATGCCTTCGACCAGACCGAATACGTTCACTAGTTGTTTCGTTCCATCATTCATATTTATATGAAACAAGTGTCTTCAAATCTTAAGTGATTCTTTGTCCTCATGATTAATCAACTCCATTTAGTGAAAAGCATGGAATTATAATTTCAGAAAATCACTTTCTGTTGCTTGTGAAGATTGTTTTTCGGGTTAGATATTGTTTTTCTAAAACGGTTTTTAGAGAGTTTAATTTCATACATCGTCCAACATTTTTTACAAATAACTGCCTAATTAATAATAAGTATCTGATGCTGATGTCAGTTGTAATGCTGCTAAATATATTCTGGAGTGAAATATTTGAAACCTCTAGAAAACAGTGAGAAACAAATAAATGCAAGACAAGACAACAACGAAAAATTACACGTAAAAGTTATCCCCCACGACAATATTACATAAAATCAATTTTCTCAGCAAATTATCGTGTCTCTTAAGAAGAAAGATTAGAATTACACCCATAATTTGTTGTCGGACACCAGCATATAGTTTGTGTCACAAGACCATAGCCCGTCTTGTCACGTTGTCCTATGCATAATAATTGGACTAGGTGCTTGGTCGCATGACCACACGGAACATAAAACTAAGTTAGTAATCTTACTGCAAATTAAAAGCTTTTGGAAATATATATTAAGGAACAACTACCTTTGCTGGTCAGAAACAGTTGATGCATACAATTTATGAAGCTGGTCGAAAACTGTTGTGTAGAATGACCCAAATAAAATAAAAATAATGCAGGGATTTTCTTTTGTTTACACTATACCTTCAAAAACTACATGCAAAAAAGATAAAGAATTGATGTTCTGTATGGTTTCTGGGACGTTATTGTCTCAATATATTCGACTGAAACAATTGTTTCCACCAAGTATTTTCTGATATATATCCTTCAAACTGAATGCGGGTTCAATTAGAAGACTTCAAAAACTCTTCGCAATTTCTATCTAGGTAAGTGGCTTTGCTTATTTCATAATCAATATAAATGCATATTTTGAATACACATTAATTCTACACAAAGACTGAAGTAGGCGTATATTTACTTCGCAAAGAATTGTTTACAGATAGGTTGCCTATCTTCCAATAGGTGCATTCCTAAGTCATTCATTTGCAACCATTTTTTTTTAAATCTATAAAGAATTGTAATGGCTTACGAATAATTATCCACCTGATTGTAAAAACGATTTCACCTCTACCGTCCATATGGAAGAGATGCATTTCCATATTTTTGAGCCCAAAACTTAACTGAGAAGCATTTATTTTGTTTTTAAATAATTAATTGTATGGTAAAACCCTAAAAATAGTTCAAACTCAGCCCAAACATTACGAACCATTCACCGTTTCAGACATGAAATGCTCATGAATACTATATTTGTCCGCATGACTAGTGTACAAAAGAAAAACTCAATTTCATCTCGATTTCACTTCAACAAACAATGTATGATTTGAAATGAGAACTTTATCTACTGAACACTGACTCTCGCCGTAAATGAATGATTCGTTTTCTATCTTAATACTTGAACTTTTAATTGTATTTTGTAGAGATTATCCGAGTATCTAACAGTTTTCTCTCAAGTTTAGTTATTTTTGTCATGCATTTTTATTCTATGGTGTATTTCGTTTGCCTTTTTTCCCATTTTGATAACATATCGAAAAATAATTAATGAATGCGCATGTAGTCTGCCAAGCTTGATAACTCTTCTCCTGTTTCTTAATATTCCTTTACTGATATAGGGTGTAAACCTTTTCACGTTTGGTTGTTGACAATTTATTTAAAGAATATTGAAATTTTACCCAAATAAATCATATTTTACCCGCTATAGTGCATGAAATTGTAAAATATTCCGATATATGATATCAAAACATGATCCATTCTGACTGGCCTTCCATATCGTTAAACATATAAAATTCTAAAGCACAACAATTTTCAAAGGTGTACGATGTCATTGATCATGATGCCGTAGGGAAAACAAATTCAAAATATCTGGCGAGCATTGAAATTACCTTATTAAGGTGATACCATTCTTATTTTTAAACTCCATCGTTCGAATGAGTAGATAACGAGTATGAGTAGATAACGAGTATGAGTAGATAACGAGTATGAGTAGATAACGAGTATGAGTAGATAACGAGTATGAGTAGATAACGAGTATGAGTAGATAATGAGTATTTAAGTATGTGTCTGTACGGTATTTCACATGATTTTTGTAATTAATAAATGATTTTCAGAGCCCTCATCAACAGTCTTCAGAATGGTGGGCTTAGATGGAGATGTTGTTCAAAATTGTTTCGGACTTGTTGTTACAATAAAAACTCGCTGTTCTGTTGAAAATAGCATCGTTGATGAGGGCTCTGAAAGTTATTTATTAATTACAATAATAATGTGAAATACCGTACAAACACCAACTTAAATACGCTAAGCATATCATACATACAATTATTTTACCTCATGCTTCGTTATGTTATAAAAAGTTTTTCTTATTTACAGGGGTTCATAAACTTTAATTAGCAATTCTTGCGTAACACTCATTTTGGTGCCTATTACTTAAATATTAAATGTTATGGATTGGCTATTTATTTTTAAAAATGTGCAGAGACTGATAAACAATTATATTCTCCGTCGAATAAACCAAACAGATCCAAAATATCTTAATTTGTTGAAAAGTTATGACATTTTAAGCATGGTAAACCTTTTTCTGGATCATACTATATATATCTTTAAATATCGCTTCAATATCTCAAAGATGTTCTTTGAGTCAAAAAAAAAAATGTGAAAATCCAGGACTCATAAAATTTAGGAAAAAATAAGGTCCACCCTAATATACATATCTATGTGTATGTGTGTATTTAGCCTACCAGAAGAAAACTTTTCTTAGCGTACTGAAATGGCAAATCTACTCAAAGAAACCGGGTAAATTATTCTCTTCCGATCTTCATAACAAACAATATCTGAAATTTATACAGTAATAAACTGAAGTACTGTATGAAATGACGTCGTTAGGGCTGCGGGGTTAAACTTGGAATATAATAATAATAACAATAACGTATGAAATGACATATCTGAAGTGTGTAACGTGTATACTCGCGAGTAAACATTAATTATTTAGGTTCTTTCCCAGAAGCCAACTGAACTATGGCGTATAGATTTTTGGGGAAGAATAAAAAAGAACCAGCTGAGCCACCCATTTGGGCTGTATATCAAAGCCCACTGCATATGCAGCAGTGGTCATTTCCCTTTCAAGCTGGCACGCCTGGAAATGACCAGGGGAGCCCAGAATGTTGTCATCTTCAGGGATCGCTTGCAAATTGAATGTAACTATTCAGTGAACAGTCTATCAGCGACAGAAGAGTTTACCACGTACTTTTAAAGGACAGTGTGTGTTGATGTTTTGTCGACTAATTTAATGTATCAAATTATTATTGAAGGATAGGTATATTGCGCTTTTATATCTCTCCTAACGAGTACTTCTCAAAATTGTCGTATCATTAGGTGGCACGATAATGTTATCGTAAATGTTCACAAATGTTTTCGTATTACGTAGATATGTTAATAACCTCGAACACATTACTTGGCATAAGTTCAGTTCAATCAAATTATAATTATTGCCAATTGCATTAACTGGGAAAACCTTCATTAATTTTTTTACCAAGTTATCCCTAGGATTGCAATCAGCATATAAACGTTTAAATTAGGTATTATCAGCAAGCATGTCAGGTAGGTTTTTAAAGTCATTTTATATAAGAAGTAAATATTTGTTACACTTACCCGATTTAACTTTATCGTAACGCAAGTTACGAATGATCCGGCATTGAACTTCAGTAATACCAGTACTCACTCGTATATTGTGGATGTTTTCAGCTATTAGTGCTTCGTCTAAGTTAGGCTTCACTGTGCCAAGTCCATCTCGGTTAGGTTCAGGGATTTTCTGGTATTCTTATTACGATTGCAAATGTTTTTTGATAGTATCCAACCAGCTTTCCATATGATAATTTCACACTAAATTAAAACACTCCTCTCACTATCTTTATGATCAAAACTAATTATATTAGTGTATTCAAATCAGTCACACTACAGAATTTTTTCGATCTGACTGTAATTTTTTCCGTATTGTTTCAACGTGGTTATGATGTGAGAAACATCAAAATTTTGTAATTTTAACAACTTTACATTGTTTGTTTAGCGAAATGATTAGTAATATTAGAGAATTTTGCCTTGTAACGAACTTGAATAAATTTATTGCTATTATCGCACGGTTAAGCGAGATGCTTATGTAGTTGCAGCTCATGCATAGTCAGAGATAAACATGACGTTGAACTTCCGTGTAAACATCGTCGATAACGGATCAAAACACTCTCAAAACATTGCTTTTCACCTGCATAACGGTAAGATCAGCCTTCAGATTAGTAGAATAAAGGCCACGACTCGCTCGTAAATGTGTTCAACCGTGTTCTTAAGATTGAGTGATTATTCCTTCCGAGTAAAATATTAGAAATATTTCTCGTCACTCAATGCTCAGTAATAAATTACGGCATGGGACTTCGGTATTGAACCAAGAATGGGCCAAACGGCTCGTTCCTATTGCCTTATTCTATTCTAATAAACTAGCAGCTTTTGGTAACTTCCCATACGTCAATGACATCACCAGCGTCATTAAATACTTCAAATTTATTTTTTTATCATCGATATCAACAGTCCAGCGAAGGTCTGTGTTACTATCCAAGAAAATAACTTCTTATTCTTTCTGTCTTACCAGTAATCTTCTGGTACTGGCTTTACGAATTGATCAAATATGATGATCGATTACCAAGCATTCACAGCCTCTGGGAGCATAATTGCTCATCTGCTGACAAGTAATTGGCTGGTATCATTTTTTCAACAAACAAATGTTATGAGTAACTTATAACGTAAATGCACACTATGCATTAATATGTACTTGATTTGCTACAGTGCAAGAATAACTCAAAAGGATAAAAATATCAAGGATAACTCAAGCACGGAACAAGTCCAACAATTGAGAATAAGGTACAGTAAAAGCGCCACTCGAGGTTTAGTATACAATTCACTAACAAAAAATGTTATAATATGTAAGATTACCCTTTCTACCTTGCAAGTCAGAAATCATCTGTAAGCATCAAAAACAAATCGCCTAAAAGTCTACAACTAAGTCAACAACTCGAACTGTTGGATAAATGAGCGTTAATGCAAACAATTGAAAATCAAGAACTAGACCTAAATCGTTAGATCTTCTAGTTTTCTGCCACAACCAGCCTCGAATTGAAAATTTGAATCAAATCCATAGCAGATACCATCACAAAATTTCATCAACTCGAACTTTTCCAGAACCTCCAGCGGCATACAAAATAACGAATGTGCAACGGGAATAGGATGGGACTATTACAAGGGGGTTTATTAATATAGTACAGTTTTGTAATATAGTTGCTGAAACGCTTCTGTTACAGATCTGTTTATGCATGCCATGTACCACTAATTTTTGGCTAGCTGCAGGTGGCCCTGTAAAAGCATTCGCTCGTTTTAACATATGCATGTGGGCATTCCAAATTGCATTAACCAATGAAAATTTCTTCCATTGGGAAATACAAGCTATCAATGTTTTCTTTTTCAAGAATAAACAGTCGAATTCATCAACAGATTTTGGAGAACAAAGGAACCGTTTTGTTTCACGACAATACTCGTCTTCACGAAGCTTGACGAACCCAATGCCACAATTGTGTGTATAGCTGGGAACAACTGTTTAGATCTTACTCCGTATAGCCCTGACCTATCACCTATTGAGTATCATTTGCTTTGCTAAAAAAATTGATTGGCCGTCAGCTGTACGACGCATATGACTGATGAGAATGTCAAAGTAAAAATGACCATGTTTAGTGGAAAAAAATTCAAGCAGTTGATTGGTTTACGAATGAATTTCAGAAGCTATCTGTTCGATACGATAAGGGCCTCAACATAGACTGCAATTATTTTGGAGAGTAGATTAAGATCCAGAATTTTATATGTATATATATATATATATATATATATATATATATATATATATATATATATATATATATATATATACAGGGTGTCCCACAAAAATATCCCCGACTTATTAATTGATTATAGCTCCGCTTTAAATTAACATATTTTAATCTTCTTTATTCACAATGTAGTAAATTTTGTTTTCTTTTCGAACAATTATAGTTTTTGGAAATTAGTTGAAAAACCACTTCACACTAATCGATTTACTGAAGGGGGTAGAAAAACTATTTGTTCAACGGAAAATTTTGAAAAAGAACACTGGTGTTCTTTTTTATTTCTCATTACCTACTGTTGAAAATAATTTCACCAAAATGTATCCTACATACCAACAAGTATTTAAACCCTCTGAAAGGTTATTTACTTATTAATTTCATCATTTGAACACCCCCTAAAATGCAGCTGACTAAAAAGCAAAGAATTTTCATCGCATTGGAATATGAAACAACAAAAAACTGTGAACAAGTTAGAAGAGCATTTAATGAAACATTCCCGGAAAGGAACTCGCCCGATAAGAAGACTATGTACCGCACAGTTAGAAAATTCAATGAACATGGAAGTATCAGCAACGATACAAAGGAAACTCCGGAAGGAAAAGAATTCAAAGAACTGAAAATAACATCGCAATTGTCCAGCGAGCGATTACTGAAAATCCTACAACCTCTGTCAGGCGCAATGAGACCAACCTCTCCAAGTCTACATTCCATAGAATTTTAAAAAAAGATATTCGTCTTCATCCGTACAAGATGCAAATCAAGCATGAGTTACTGCCCGGTGACAATTGTTGACTCGTTCTATTGGGTCCTGTCAATAAGCATCCGATGGTGGTTCAGGATGGTACGTACACTTCCTTTTACAAGCTGGCTCAATTGTTTCACAAAAAAGATGTTCTGCAAAATAATTACAAACACAATTAGTGGTACAACGCTGATGCATTTGTAGCCTTCAATGACTAAGTAGACATATAACACTCGTCTAGCTGCCGATTCACAAGCGATTTTTGCATTTAATATCGTGTGTGTTTCTCTAGGTTACGAACGAGGCCTTGGATGGTGCACACTCATTATGGCTTTCACTGTAGTATTCACTACGACACCTGGCGTTAGGGTGTCTGGAGCTGGTTCATAACCCGAACTTTATTTCGGAATTCCAAACAAAAAATAAACAGAAAAACAGCTCATTTCTGGAAAAACTCTTAAGTTGGAACACTGGTAAGTCGAAGCTTGATTGGAATTGGTTTACAGAGGGACTGACGTTGATATGCCATTTTTATACTTTAAAAATGTTATAAAAGGTGCAGATAGCATATGTGATTTACCTTTACTTTCTCCATTAGTCTGTTTCTACATACAACATTCCAAATCTAAGCAAACAATGCAGTGAAATTTATGATTAAACAAATTTATGTTTCTGATTTTTGTTATTCCTCTGTTATGAACTCGTCAATTTTGTTCTGTGTTTATTTCAACTTAATTTTTTTCTTGTCCCATCAATTTCCTAATTGAATTACCTCGGTAATTATGACAATGTTTTACAATTACTAAATAATTCTTTGTGGGACCATTTCTGTTACTTTTAATGAAATATATTCTAACAATTGTGTTCAGCTGTGTTTGTATAGCAATAGAATAGAATATGGCAACATGAATGAGCTGTTTGGCTCATCCTTGGATTGCTACCCAAGTCTCATGCCGTCTAACGTAACGGCATCAATCACGCACAAACATCTTAATTATACATGAATATTTCAGTCACTTGCGCACACCTTAATTACTTACAAACATTTCAGTCTCGCAGACACACTGCAAACCTACATTCACTGGTCAAGAATTGAAAATGATATAGAACTAGTACTTCATAGAATTGAGGTTCCTTTCCCATTAAACACAGACACGAATTTTGAATGAGTTCACAGTTCCAATTGAAAAGATATTTTCAGATAGCTGGTTCCAGGTTCTAATAATAAGACTTGAAAAAAGATTAGAGTCTGGGATATCGTGAAAATTCCTATTGATATTTATGGTCATTATTTCTGGTTCGCCCGTTATCATGTCTATCAAAAAGCAGTTCTAATGTAACGGCGTTGAAGTCATTGAGATATTTATACGCCTTATGAGTTGTTCTAGTAGTTTCGTTTATTTAGGGAAGATGAGTTCGAGCTGCTGGAGACGCCCTACGTAGTTGAGATTTCGGAGAATAGGAATAATCTTCGTTGCATTACGCTGTTTTTTTCATTTTGTGGATGTCTTTTCGTAGAATAATAGACCACAGTTGCATTGCATATTCTAGTTGTGCTTTCACTGACGCTTTATATACCCGAAAGATGATGTTTTTTGAGATTAATTAAAAGTTTCTTGTAATGAAAACGAAGATTCTACTCACATTTCTGACTCTCTTTCCCGGTTGTTTGTGATGCTTGTGATTTTCAGTGATAATAATACTAAGATTTCATTGTTACCGAACTATTTCAATAGGTGTGTCGTTTTTCGGATGTTGGAGATATCAATTATTAGTACCAACGTTTGTGCCTGAACATTTGTCAATGTTGGAGCTCATATGCGAGGTTTCAGTCCATTGAAGTAGACAAGTGAGATCTGGTTGAACAGCCATTCTGGCTCTTTCAGTGAACACTCTAACAAAGTTTCGAGTCGTGTGCGCATTCGTTGATTTCACTGATGATCCCAACGACAAAATTGTTGAAATAGATGATGAAGTGGAGAGGCCCATAACGTTCCCTTGGGGGACCTTTGATGTTACATGCGTCAGCTGACTGACTTGGTCGTGAATCATAACTTGTTGAGTGCGACCAGAGCCAGTTTCGTCTCCATCGTAGTAGTGGCGTCGTATTCCATGCGCCACCACTTTGGCTATTAGTCTTTCTTGGGGAACTTTATTGGAAGCGTTGTGAAAAACGAGGTGTACAACGTCTACGATTTTTCTACAATCGGATATGAGGTTGATTTTTCAATAAAGTTGAGGAGGTTTGTTAGACAAGTTCGGTTTTTCTTGAATTCATGCTGAGTCTTGGTAATCAGGTTTTGGGCATGAAGATGTTTTGTTTTACGGTTTTTGCGTAATCTTTGTATTGTTTTACCAAAGACAGATGTAAGACTGATACGGCGATATCTTTATTGGTGCTTGTTTGTTCCGCTTTTCGATAATAGGAGTGACATTTGCCTGCTTCCAATTCACCAATACGATCCCAGTTTCTTCCAGGTTTAAAGCGTGAGGTTACGGGATTTCAGTTAAGTTTTCACGAGGGAAGAAAGAAATAAACTATGCAAATAGAAATCTGTATTTGCTTCTGCTATTCCTTTCGAGGTGAGTGATAAATATCAATCAGCTGTTTAATAGTATATTTTTTGAGTTGTCTGTCATTGACGCATTTACCTTAGCTTTTCGTTTTAGTGTTTGATTCTGCTGTCACTGTAATATCATGATTTCACTTAGTATGTATGATCGCTTGTTAAACGACTGTACAGATGCAGATCTTCTTTTAATGATAGGGTCCTGTTTGCTATTTTCAAATTTTTTTGTATGACCATTGTCAGAAATATGTATATAAGGCGCTTAATTTCTTATGAAAATCAAGGAGGGTTATTGGTTGGTCTCATTCGCTATAATATAATAAATACTGGCCTTGACACTAGAGAACAGAGGACACACGAACATGCTATGGCGTAGCCAATAGTCTCTACCGAATTGATCGAATAGTAAGGGAAGGACTAGAAATACCTGACAGCAGTCAAGTAATTTTATCAGCACGAAATGGCTCTTTTTCTTCTTGTACAATTTCATGTGAATAGTAAGAAACATACTTATCATCATTTCTGCATGAAAATGCTGAGTAACAGATAGAATAATATTCACAATATCTTACTGCGAAGATTTTAGTTGATTCAATGAGAAACACATTAGCAATTCCACCTACAAAATTTTCTCTGTCTCTAAATGGTTTGGGACTGAATAATACAAAGTTATTTAACACATCGAATTTGAGTATTAATACACGGGAGATTCACGTACCTAACTTTGGTTACATGGTATTTCTAAATTGATATTGTCTGAAATAATATTTTAAAAACTAAATAATGAAATTTCACTAGCGTAATTGGAAGGAGACTCGCTTCATGCACTTTAAATTACACTATACGCACATTTTTGCTTCCACAACTGCTGTCTTCGCCAAAATTATTACCAGATCATTGTCTAGATGCCTTAATTTAATGCAATAATGTGGAGCAATTGATATGACCGGATGTTTTACGTTTTGAGTCTGAATTTAAGCATAGAGTTTCGGTTTCAGTTGACTTCACATCACCAAATTTGTTAACTTACCTGTAGCCTCATAAAGAAATGCTTGTAGGGAAATTAAAGTTGCATAAATAATGATAAAGGCACGTACAGAACAGTTTAACTGGCGAAAATAAATGCAGAAAGAAAATATAACGTTGAAGTGTTGGATTCTACGAAAACTAAGCTCATCGTTTGTACTCCAGCCAACAAAATGTGAAATCATACGCACGCCTGTGATTTAGCTCTGTGGCAAGGACTACTATAACCAGGACGTGCACGGTCATATAGCTGACTACTCTAGCGGAGGCCAGTTCACTGAGCTGAGTGAGCTCAGTTAGTCATCATCTGTCACAGTGCGAGCTTTGTCGTAGTCTGTCGCTCGGTTTGAATCGGACATTGTTGTTTATTTCGAGGCACATGGCTGCATTTCTAAGTGGATGCTGTTTGTTTACAAAGTTAATTGCTAATTATATGTATTAAAAATGCCGAACAAGCGTGGCGTTGTGAACTGTCGGGGTAATTACAATAAGGAAAACAGGTGCCGCGTGTTTTGCGACCTGAAATCCCTCCCAGTATCTTCAATGTGCCTGCTTCATGTCTGCCATCTCCAAAACCTGCACCTCGCCCGGCGAAAGTTGAAGACCAACAATTGAGGTATTCTCTTCAGAAGGATAAGATTACTTCATTTGATGCTTTCAAGCCAGAACGAATGCAAACCTGAATGAATACAAAACAATCATAAATGACATTTTCCGTACGATAATGTGTAAGATTTTTGAACAACACTAAGTGTGACACAATTTAGGATGGCTTGGAGCTACTAAAAACAAATTTTCTAATTTCCTTTATTAAATTTAGCTGAAAAACACGCAGTAAGACACTGCAAGGTACGTGAAACTATTGCCTCTGAGCTCAGTATGCGCTTATGCCGTGACTTATCATATATGATCATAAGTATATCATCATGTACAACGCTCTGTTTGTAGGGGCTGCTGCATGTATTCCATAAATGCAACCCTCTTTCTACCAGAAGTTCTCAATTCAACATAAAAGCCGAATCTAAATCGTAGATTAGTACGTAAAATTATTACCTCTGTTACGTTTCCGTTATAAATCCCCTGTGTCCACTTCTACCCCAAACGTCTTGAAAGCGCTTCAGTACTATTTTTTTTAAGCTCTCTTCTGTAATCATTGATTTATGAATGATGCATGGATTCCCAGGTACTATAAACTGTGTCTCAGGAGTGTTTTTATGAATTATACCCTCTGACGGCTTACATCACCGATTCAATTTTCACCTTACCAGTACCGCGAAAGCACTTCTACCAATCAACCTTTAGCAACACTTGAAACTTTCGTCCTATGGAAGTGCTTCCAGCATTGGTGTCCTGATCTTATCCCACCAGCACGTATACCTTGTACAAAATTGTTGCTATCTGCGCTACCTTTTTCAATGGAACATTTCAAAATATTTACAATAAAAATGATTCTTTACGGCGTAAGTCTGAAGGTTTCAGAACTTCAATACACTTTTCCTCTCACTTGTTTTATTCGTTAGATTGTATTAACATTCAGAGACTTAGGATAATAAGAATGCAAAGCCACTTTGTTAACTATTTCCTTCTGATTGGTAGATAAGCTGAGGTTCCCATTCTTTTTATATGACATGTCAGAGTGATTACTCATCATATTTTTTTAATATAGCTTTTTTCGAAATTCCAATACCAACTGAAAACTGTTAGAGTGCAAAATCAATCTGGATCATAACCATAACTACACGTGTTGTACTGTATTTTGGAAATAGTTCCGAGTAAACAACTCGATTACGATTTATTTAGCCAGATCATGGAATATTGGCACAACATGTAGCTTTTGTGAACTCTAAATAAGTGAAAACCTGATCCTCGTCCGCATTTAAAACTGCTACCGAGTCCTGGATGGGTTTCTAAAAATAATCTGTGTTAGGGTTTATGGTCGTACCTGAATTTGGATCAAGTTAGGATCTATGTTTCATTCCATTTTTTGTGTTATTCTTTGAAAATGACATACTGGTAATTCCGCTACCGTGGTCATTTCAATTTATGGTTTTTAAATGGTACTTGCCTTTTCTAATGATTACCTTCACATATACTGGTCGTATTGAATAAGATAATGACTAACAGACACTAATCAATTTTCTTGTTTCGTCACAAATTAATCTGGTAGTAGTCACTGAGATCCGGCAGCTGTGCATTCACACGGTTAGTGACAGTGTTCATAACACTGACATCATACCCAGTGCACAGTAACCACTGTGGATAGACAAATGGGTCATAGGCATGTACATACGAGTACATACATGAATGTTCAGGTGCGCTTGTGGAACAGTTCACCCATGCTACAAAGGTAGACAGTGACCGTGAGAATGCAACGAGCTGGAGCAAGAAACATTGACAATAATCGTTAACAGGTAAACGATGGATTAGTTTATTGAGTTATTTTGCTATGACACATTTTCTTTTATTAGATATACTCCGAGCATCTAGGGACAAGTGATCCGAAAGGCTGCACGCCTGCAAGTATTTTACCATGATATCTTGTTCAGTCACAGTCGTCTAACATAGCTTATTTTTGCAACGCATGCCTGCCGTCGTAAGAGCTGTAACTGTATTATAAAAATACCAACAGTCCTGAATTTTTGTAGTCATTTCTCACAAAACATGCGAAGCATGTTCCGATTAAAAATTACCTTCAATATCAGGTTAACTAAACAAGATATGTATGCATTATTAATTGTTTGAAACAACGTAAATTAATTGATGCATGCCAATCAAAGTGATTTTGAGCGTAATCAGCATATTTACAGAAAATTATATAATGAAATAACTACTTGCATGCACGTCAACGTTTAGAATAACCGTAATAGCCGTAAAAAAACAATAACTTTTCGAGGGGATACATGTTGTACGTGCTACGCGAAGGGGCGTGCTAAAATCGGGCGTTATCTGTTTTGTGTTGTTTTAGTAGTCAACGAGATACAAGAGAGCAACAATAAAAAGTTACTGAAGCCTTTATCCTGGAAAAGGACGCATGTGGAAACTAGGATATAATATTTCTGATTCAGTTTCGAGGCATATTTTAGTGTTTTCAAAGAGACAAACACTTCTCAACGTAGGAAAAGAGTCCTTAGGCACGCTCTGTCATTTTCTTCAGAGTTACATTTGATGTCTTCTTAAGCCTTGCTAGCGTCAGGAGTTGCGTGTGCATAAAAAATACATAAGATGTATTAAACCATGACATAGCTACGCAACTGAAAAGAAAATTAGAATTTTTTGTTTGTTACCCATATGTGTCAGCGTATGAATAATATTAGACCCTGAAATTGTTGCATGTGATAATAAGTGCACAACGTTCAGCATGTATGATGCTTCACAAAATGTTGTTGGGAATATTTATTTGTAAGGTAGAATACAGTCATGAATTCTTGTAAAACCCCGGGACAATAGCATTTAATCGTATAGAAAATTCTCCGTTTAGTCAACATAATTGTTTGAACCCTATTTATAGAGAATTTTGTTTTCACTAAAATTGGAGCAACGGAAGGATTTTTTATCAAAGCCGATGTATCAATTACGAGTCAATAATTGTCCATGTTTCTAATTAGTTCGAGGCCATTCCGACGTCATTAACGCTTCGAAAGTTTCTTGTTTTCTTCATTTTGTTTGAGTTACTTCTCTGATGGGGCTCATTTGTTCAGTTTTAATATTAAATGAACTATTCAACTTCATTATTCAATTAGGAAATTGTGTCATACCTAGTGTTGTTCAAAGATCTTATGCTTTATCGTATGGAAAATGTCATTTATGACTATTTTGTATACATTACACCTTTGATTTAAAATAGCACGGACTGAAGAATTGTTTTGACATTTTTAACAGGGAAGGAAATTTGAAAACATCTAGAATATAAACTGTACATATATGGTGTTTTTTAAAATGTATTTATTTATCGGCTTTCCTAATATAAGGTCAAATATCGTTTAAAATATATACATGTGCAAATCGAGATATTCATAACTGAAGTTTTTATGGATGAGAGTACAAATTTCCAATGATTTATTTCATTGAAGATCATGTGCTGGTCATATTTACTATGCACAGGGTGTTTTTCAAGTCCAGGAGCATGGGTGATGACCTATTCATGATAATATTTATTGTCTTCATTAATGAAGTTCAAATGAACGTCCCAAAACAAATAGAATTTTGTAACACAAGTCGTGGGAATTACAGTGAAAATTTTCAATAATCGGTCATAGAATAAAATATTATTCAAACTCATGTACTAAAATTGTTTAGTTAGCCATTCATACAAATTTTAGGGGCACTGCATTCAAAAGTGTTCAAAATTGTCCTCCGTTTTATAACTGTACTGATATTCTTTTTTCACTAGCGTATCCTCACTGATTTACAAAGTAGCCAAATTTCCACGTATCATTCGTGGGTTCATTTTGTTATTATTTTCATTTTATACGGTCCTTTTTTTTAAACATTACCATTAATTCATTCCTACTTTCCTCTGAAACTGTTACCGTATACACCATTTACTACACATTCGCTGAGTTTCCCGTCATCAATTCGTATGCCATTATGAAATTCAGCAAAGCCCATTTCAGCACAGTACTATTATCATACTGTCTTAATGATGCCAGTATTCCTTACTCGTACAGAAATTCTAGTGCTCAATAAAGCTTCGCTTTTCTACTACCTTAGGTTGAATCGCATCGACAAAACAAGGATATTTTCAAGTAAACTCACATTCCGTAGAATGGTTCATCTTACTATTTCAACGATACATTCAACCGAGTTTCAAGAGGTTTGTTTTATTATACATCCGTATCCGCTATTTCTTTCTTATCGTACTTTCCGGCTCATATTTGATTAGTAAACAATCCTTTTTCTGGTCTTGAATTTACCTGCACTCAAATAGCCGTGGAACAAATGATGTATCTGATTGAAATATTGAAATAATGTCTATCTCTTTTGGTGACATACTATTCTCAACCTAACTCTTCCATGTTCGAGTTTTGTATGATTCCGCTCCAGTTATTGACCATATTATTCACTTCTACTCAATTCAATTCCATTAAAGATGTAAGCTCAATTATTGAAAACACTCCTGTAGAAGCACCACTCATCCCATAATATCATTGTTATATATATATATATATATATATATATATATATATATATATATATATATATATATATATATATATATATAATTCAGTAGAGTCCATAGTCTTAAATAAATTGAAAACTCTGTTATGAAGAAACGTCAATTTATTGCGCACACAGTAGTTTGTCTTCCAGGGAAGAAATAAATAAACGCTTCAAATCACAAAAATAAAAGGAAGTATGTATCGTGCATGACAGAAAAACACTGGAACAATACGATACTATAGGCAACGCAGAATCAGTTTTACCATCACGTTAGTCATTAATTTCCTTTTGCCGCTGGAAATAGTTCCATCAGTAGTTGAAAAATACTTTCATTCAGCAAAATGACTATAGTAAGCGAGGAAGTCTCGATAAAAACTCTAAAAGTCAAATTTATTTCTTCGTTATTTCAGTGCCTACGAAGTTATTACCTAAAAATGTGCCTCCTCTTCATTTCTCGGACAGAAAAATGTAAATGGAGTTACCTTAGCTCTGCCATTTCATGAAGGCATGTGGGAACTGAGCTTTGTGTTGTTCATGGTTGAACAACACTTTTTGCTCTGCAGCATTTTTTTTCGCTCAGATGCACTTGACTTTCCAAATTACTGGCTAGAGAGAGTTCAAAACTTACTGATGATAATACATGTTCAATTATGTAGTGTTCAATGTGTTCTGATATTTAATTCTGTGCTAATTAAATGCAGCATATTTTTTTGGACTACTGAAAGTTCAATCAACAATTACAATCACGACAACATATTTCATGAAAGGTACACAAAATATCGATTATTGTAGGTAAATTAATCATCAATTTTTGACATTTATTGACCTTATATTAAGAAAATTAAATACAGAAGGTAATTCATATACCTATTCTACAACACAAAAACCCGATTATCGTAAACTTTCCCATCCAATTTATGTGAACGGAGTATTTTTAGCGATTATTACTTTGGCAATAACACAATATACCAAGTTTAATAGTTGTAGAAGGGCTGACAATTTTTCTCTAATGGGTAGAGACGAATTCAGTAGCGACTACCTGAGACAGTCATTTTTCTTTATGTTTCAACCGAATAACAAATATTCTCCATTAGTATCAACAAATATGACTAAAACATTTAGCAAAAATCCCATTGATGAACATAGAACTAGTTTTAAATTATTACCCGTGCTACATCAAAGTTCATGGAAACAGAAATACAAAATTAACTAAATTATATACGTATGCGAAACATGAATTTTACTCTCAGGATTTTCTTCGGCAGCCTGAATACCTACATTTATATTGAAAATTAGTGTAATCAATTGAGATTTTTTCTTGCTGTCTTTAGTTGATACAAAATAATTACAAGTGATATTGAAACTAAAAGAAAGCTAAACCATTTTTTACAGTGACGTGTGCGCGTGATGCACTATGTACTATGTAGTACATAACATACATGTTGTACTATATTTTAGGAGTATAGATATTAGATATATTACATATTATCTAACATAATACTGCAGGAAAGTTATAAGAACAAGTTCAATAAAAAACATGAATAAAGTTTTAGCGTTTCCTCCAATGCACTGCCCAGCACCACAAACGAATGAATCGATGAGACCAAATGGTAGAGAAAAGTAGCATCACGTGAAATTTGAATGGTTTTTATTAGGCGTTTTGGTGAACAAAAAATGTTCAAATTGTTTTTCAGATGATAAGAAACTAGAATAAAAAAGTATGAACGAGTTATAATTTAGTTGACATACTTGTGAAAGTTAAGCATATGCCGAGCTTTTAGCGCCCCTTATCAAAAAATTATATTTTTTAAACTGTGCTTATAACAGACGTATCAGTTAAGGTAGTGCAGCTTCTACAGGTAATACACTAACAGACAATATGAATATGTATTTACAATACTTCTACGTATCCATATAGATGCATATTTATACATCTATATATATATATATATATATATATATATATATATATATATATATATATATATATATATATATATATATATATATATATATATGATGTTCGGGAAAGCATTCGTAAAAATGATTGTATATCATTGTTTTTTGTAGTTTTTAAGTATTATATGTACCAATGAAAGTAAAACGTATGAATTCGATTTTTATCTTTGCTTTTCCAGTATGACCAAACTGTTTCAGACCAAAGGCAGTATATACATAAAGTAGATGCAATAAATATCCAACACGGGGCCGAAAGTGGTATATCCTACAGTTATACAACTGCAAAACAAACAAAAAATTATATAAACATCTTGTAATTATAAAACATCTTGAATGTTTTTGTTCGCCGAATGCATGGTGAGATCAATATTACAAAAAACACATCATTACACCTTTTGTTTTTGAAATCATTATTAACATAGTTTGTTGATGATTACTTTATTAATGACTTTTTCGGTATTAAAAGAAATGTTGAGCCAACAAACCGAAAAAAAATCTGTTGCACCGATGAACTCCAGTTTTTAATTAATGTTGTAGTACGAGCAAAAACTAATCTGAAAAGCTCTGTCAAATATATAAATGAAGACAATTCATACGAGACACTATGCTCACTGACCAGCCCTGAGAACTCAAGCCAAACGATTGACAGAAGCAAAGCCAGAATTCCTAGTAATTCATTTATTTCAGTAGTAAATAGCGAAGGCTTAACTGAAATTCTTCAAGCTCAAACCATAAATCCTCAGGAAATCCCAACAGACGCCATATTAACAGTTAGGAGTGTGAAAATCTTTTCAGCTTTCTTCACCCATAAAAATCAAGCGGGCTTTGCTCACCCAGTACTCAACCCAGTACCCAGTACCCAGTACAGTACTGTACCCAGTACAGTACCCAGTACCCAGTACAGTACTCAAAGAAACAACCGAAGTAATAAGTGAAACCTTAGCAAACAAGTTCAATCGATCGTTTAAAATTGGGACTTTTCTAGAGGTCAGAAGAAGTCAAATGTCCCTGTTTTCAAGAGTAGAATAAACAAGCACCCAAAAGCTACTTTCTAGTCAGTCTAACATAAATTATTAGTAAAAATATACAAACATTACCTAAAGTCTGCGTAGAAAATAACTACAGGTATAAACTGAAAACTGGATTGCTGACACCCAGCAAGGGTTCATGCAAAACGTAGCTGCATCACACAGCTCCATGATAGTTTGAAGAAGTGAATCGCATATACGAACATCCATAAGCCGTAGTCCTCCCATACCTTGATTTAAAAAAAAAAATAAATCAAGATTACACTACGAAAGGCTAATGAACAAAGTGAAATCGCATAGAATACAACGCAATTATCCTCAATGGAGATCAATCTGGTTCACTGTACGCACTCAATGAGGGAGGAGTCATGATGATACCAGTGATTTGAAAAATGCGATATCGGTTGTCCCATGAGTGCATTTTAGGTCAGCTCTTCTTCATGATCTATAACAACAATCTAGACGCCGGAATGATCAGTAAAATCAAGTTTGCCGACTACACGAAGCTCTGTCACGAAGCATTCACATAGACATCAGATCTCAACCGTCTAGAATAGAATAGAATAGAATAGAATAAGGCAATAGGAACGAGCCGTTTGGCCCATTCTTGGTTCAATACCGAAGTCCCATGCCGTCTAAAAGTAAATCCATCAGTCATGCACGTACACCTTAACCACGTAAGTCAATTTAGTCGTGTGCACACATGTCACTCACG